>APFE030860721.1:0-11356 GCA_000404065.3 Pinus taeda
GACCCAACTGGGAACAAGAAGTCAGGATGCTCAAGCGAGGGCAAAGTGCATGATCATAGACTGGGTCAAAGATCATGTCATAGCACATATTTCTAAGAAGAACATAGCAAAGGAGATGTGGGACACCCTGACCACCATATACCAAGGCTCTTCCGTGCAGCGGAAGATGCTATTGGAGAATCAACTGTGGTCATATCAGATGCAGAAGGAAGAGGAGATAGATCCCTTCCTCCTTACATTGCAGGAAATTCGGGACCAGCTTACTTCTGTGGGGTCTACACGGGATCCATAGTTTATGGTTAGGACTACTCTGAATGCAGTCTTCGAGGACTGGTAGATGTTTGTCCAAAGCATCTTGGGCAAAGCGACTCTCCCCAGTTGGGAAGAGATGTGGGCAGATCTTCGACAAGAAGAGATTAGAAGGTTGACCAAGGCAGGGAGTATTGGTAAGGGAGTCCGAGTCAAGAAAGAAGAGGAGGAGGATGCGGCTCTAGCATCTGCGGGACAACAAGGGAAGAGGAAGAAGAAGGATATCTCCAAGGTCAAGTGCTTAAATTGTGGGGAGTTGGGACATTATGCATCTCAGTGCCCCAGGAAGAAAGGCAAGGGAGAAGCTTCCGATTCAAAGATAGCTCTAGCTAAGGTGGAGAAGGATGTCAAGGCTGATGACGATTGTGCCATGAATGCTCACGCACCTCTAGAGAAGAGGTGGGGAGACATTGAGTTGTAGTCAGAAGGACTACATGCTAAGGGCAGGATCCTTGAGGTGCCCAAACTCTTGGATCACATCTGGCTATGGGAGCCCTTAAAGACAGTAGCATGATGACAGATGTCAAGTGGAGCAAGGTGTGATGAAGCGGCAAGGCAGTGCTAGAGTGCAGAAGTTTGTAGTAGCGCAGTGGAGATTGCAGTAGTGTGAGGCACAAAAGAGGTTGTAGCAACGCAGTGGCAGTAGAGGGAGCACATGATAGCAGCAGAGGTAGCTTCAGCATCACGAGGCTTCCAGACTGACCAGGATGTCAGTATTTGGGGAAAGTTAGTTACTTAGTTCTCGGTAACTGAGTTGCAGTGCAACAGTTAGCAGTGGCAATACGATGGGCAGCATGATGCAACATGTTGAGAGGGAGCTGCAGTACAGATATGGCAGTGGCAGTGGCAGTGTCACGGGCAGCAGTACATGAAGCAACAAGGTAGTGGATGTAAGGCAACAGGCCAAGCATCAACACAAGTACCGATTGGGAGGATCAATGATGTTTTTGTGGTGAAGCATTACTAGAGCACATTCCTCGCTAAGAGGGAGTGTTGATTTTTGGTAGCATTGGATGTGCTCTAGCTATGAAAATTGGTAGAGATGCTAAGGCACATGATATCTCCAAGACCCAAAAATCGTTTGGGGAAATTCCACCCGGATGGAGAGATATTAAAATAATTAATATTTTTAATGGGGTTCCTAAGTATAAACTTAGGAAATGTAAAATATTAATGTGTATTAATATAATGTAGGTGAGAAAGTTCTAAATAACGAGAATCAAGCTAGATCTAATCTTAGCTGTTGATTAGGGACTTAATCTCGGTCGTTGAATCGTCAACATGAAAAGTATAAGAGGAGGCTTGAGGGTTAGTTGGAGCCACACCAAATTGATCAGTCAATTCGATTTTTTGGGGCAGGGTTTGCTGAGAAATTGAACTAGTGATTTGTTGCAGCGAGGGGCAGTTCGGCAGAAGGCTGAGAATACATATCAGAGAGGCAGAGAAAGGGTTGGGAGACAGCACAGAGCCTAGGAAGGATGACGCAGAGGCAGTCAGGACTAACACAGAGGCTAAGGAGGCCAACACAGAAGACGCAGAGGGCCAAGAGGCTGACACAGAGGAAACAAAGGTTGCGCAAAGTCTAGTAAAGCTGATGTTGGGTTGAAGAGGCAGTGCTGAGGAATTTTCGTGGGGCAGACTGGGCACTAAGACACATACGCAGAGCCGTAAAGGGTGACGCAGTCCCTGGAGGGTGACACAGTTCCAGAGAGAAGCTTGGAGCAGCTTTCACTATCCAATTAAGGAACTGTCGAAGTTGTTGTGGGATCAATCATCCGGTTGCTGATCAACCATAATATCTATCTCCGAGGAAAGGTACTTCTGCCAAGGAAAATTTCTAAAGGGTGAGCCATTTCTGGCACCCTAGTTGTATTCAGAAATTGCATAATAATAAAACCCTCATATCTGCTACATCGGTTTTCCTGCATTGGGTTTTTCCTGGGACAATTGTCCAAAAATATCGATGTCCCTTATGTGATTGTCTCAGTTATTTCAGTTGTTGATCTGTATATGTTTTAAGGCAGCATTTGTGTTTATTTCGGTATTTATATTTATAAATAGCTTGTTAGTGGAAAGAACAAGTAGGAGATAATAAACCAAATAATGCAGTAGGGATTTCTGATGTGTCAGACTTAAAAATTTCAACATCACCAAGTGGCAGACTCTGCCTTTACACCTCCTCCTTGGCTCTAGTTGTCTTCGTACTAGGTTCGTCTACTCTCGCGCGCCTGTAATAAATAGATTAAAGCCATGAACATTCCTGTCTCCTGGCTTTATTCTCCCCTTGTCATTCCCTCAAGCGCTCCCTCTGACTTCGGCGCTGCAACTTTGCTTTGCTGCCATCAGACAATGAACTGTGACAAGGGGAGGGGCCGATGCTCTAGTAGAGGAAGAGGTCGAGGGCGTCTTCCCACCTTTGATGACATCACCATTGCCTCGATGTTGTTGAAATTTCTAAGTCTAACCCGTTAGAAATTCTTCCTGCACTATTTGGTTTATTTCACCTACTCATTTAATTTCTTAACAGGTTATTTAACCATATAAATACTGAAAATAAACACAAATGCAGTCTCAGCCATTTACAGATCATCAATTGAAAGAATAGAGAAACACACAAGGGACATCATTATTTTTGGACAATTGTCCCCGGAAAAACCCAACTTGGGAAAACCAGTGCAACAGTTCTGAGGGTTTTATTATTAAACAACTTTCTTGAGTACAACTAGGGTGCCAAACTAGCTCACCCAACAGAGATATCTATCTGGCAGTAATACCTCTCTTTGGAAGTAGACATTCAGCAAGTCTGCTCCACGAAAATCTCTCTGACGCTTCTCTGAAGCTCTTCGTCATCCCTCCTGGCCTTTGCATCACTCAGAAGCCCCCTGTGTCAGCCTTTTGCTGCTCTGCGCTGGCCTTCTACGTCACCCACGCAGGCCTTGCTAGCCTTTGCGTAATCACTTTGGCCCTCTGCGTGGCTCTATCTGGCTCTGTGTAGCCTCCTCTACCTCAGCGTTGATCCTTCGACACTATCTATACCCCTCTGCTATGCACTCACTGCCCCTCGTTGCAACTTTGATCACTGGTTCGATTTCTCTTAACAAACACCGCTCCAGAAAATCGAACTGACTGATCAATATCTTGGTGTATTTCCAACTGACCCTCAAGCCTCCTCTTATACTTTTTCTATTGAGTCTTCAACGGTTGAGATTAAATTTCTAATCAACGGTTAAGATTAGATTTGGCTTGATCCATGTATTTTAGAACATTCTCACCCAATTTTATATTAATAAAAAATATTAATTATTAATATTAATTATTTCAATATCTCTTTGATCGGGTGGAATTTCCCCAAACCATTTCTGGGTCTTGGAGATCTCATGTGCTTTAGCCTCTCTGCCAATTTTCATGCCTAGAGCACATCCGATGCTACCCCAAATCAACAAATGTTCGATTATAGTATTCCTGAGTTCATTCGTAGGGATTTCTTTTCCATGGAGGAGGTGGAGACTCGTAGAGGTCGTCCGACACTCTAGTCTCTCAGGAACCTCCTCGCTCGACAACTCAAGGAAAGAGCACAAGAGAGGCTGCAGGACTCTAGCTGGATAAATGCGCTCTCTGTTGATTTTGGGTAGCATCAGATATTCTCTAGCTCCGAAACCTTGTGGAGGGGCTAGAACACATGAGATCTCCAAGGCCCAGAAATCATTTGGAGAAATTCCACCCGGATTGAGAGTTATTAAAATAATTTTTTAATGGGTTCCTAAGTCTAAACTTAGGAAAATAAAAATATTAATGGGTATTAATAAGCATATGGATGATAAGCTTCTAAGAAATGAAGATCAAGTCTGTTTTAATCTTAGCCATTGATTAGAGACTTAATCTCGACCGTTGATTCATCAACATGAAAAGTGTAAGAGAAGACTTGAGAGTCATTTGGAGACACATTGGGCAAATACTTAGTATCCCGAGGGAAATCAATTCTCAAGGAGAAATATTTCGATTTCAGAGGGAGAGTTGCAGTGTGAAGGAAGAGGAGGGTTTCAGCATCAGTCGGGGACTGAAGAGGAGGTGACGCAGTGCCTCAGAGAGACGACACAGAGGGAGAACTTAGTGTCACAGTGATGCAGTGGAGGCTAAGGGGTCTCAGTGTTGCAGTGACACAAAGGAGGCTAAGGGGTCTCATTGACGCAGTGGAGGCTAAGGGGTGTCAGAATATCTCCTAGTTGAGGAGGAAAATTATCTCAAGTGTTTTCTTGAAGGCTTCTCTATGTACTGCAAATTTATTCCTTGTAAAGAGATTGCTGTTGAATAATAATAATAAACACTCATTTGCTGCGTCGGTTTTACCACATTGGGTTTTTCCGGGGACAATTGTCCAAAAATAATTGTGTTGATGTGATTGATTCTTGTGCTTGTATATCACTGTTATTTTTCTCTATGCTATTATGTGATAATTGCAGTAGAATTTATTTTAATGTTTGCTGAAGGGTTTTGTAAACAACTTATTGTGAGAAATAAGTAGGAGAAATAAATTAGTTATTGCAGTAGAATTTCGTGTTAGAAATTTTCACACTCTCTACCCACCACAACCACTCTTTCTCCTCACTCAGACGTCTTGCCAAAGTCCTCTGTGTCAAGTTTCTACCAAACATCCTTTCCTCCTCCTCTCTTGCTCCCTCCCCTTTTCATTCCGCTCCAGTTGGCTCCTCCTCTCCGCCCATCCCATGGGCTCATGTGGCCCATCCTCCTCCCTCCCATGCTCCCTTCCCCTCAGTGGTCAATACTCCCTCCTCGTCCAAGTCCCTATGGCTACTACATTCTGGAGGAACTTCCGACGGACACTAGTAACATGTAGGCTCAAGGTAGCACCCAAGTTCAATGTGGCACCAACATGGCAACCATGAAATTTCAATGTGGCAGAATCTAGCTCCATGGCCTTATGGCGACTTTTAGGTTGGTTCTCTCAATCTAGTTTGGCCTCTCAGCAGGCCTCTTCAGTATTATTTTTTGTGTGGATGGCGGACTTGTGGCATGGAGCCTCATGGTTCGCTGCGCATCAGTTTTGGTTTCTCATGCAACAACTATGTAATGCTAGATCTTAGGATCATGTTTTTGGTTAAATGTCGGTTGTTTTTTGAAAATTGTAAGACCTCTTGGCTCTGGTTTCTCCTTCTTGGGACAAAGCCCTTCAGTTTCCATCTCTGGTTTCCTCACGCTTCTTAGGGCAGAGCCTTTCAGTTTCCATCTCTGGTTTCCTCACACAGAGGCAAAGAATGCACTCTTGGATGTAAAGTATGTAAATTTTTTCCCTGTTAATATAATGTAGGTATATTTGCTTACATAATTTTTTTTTAACAACTTGTCAATTGAGTTTATATTGGGATCCTTCCCACTTAGGTTTAAGTCTCGTAGTCTTACATATTGTAGCTCCATAATAGAGTAACTATGTTGCGCTAATGAGTATATACTACGCGTTAGCTAGGTACCAACAACCTCACTTTAGGCTTCTCTCTCACTCTTTCTCTTTGAGTGAATCTATGCCATGGGTTGGCGAGGAACCTCACTCTACCTCTCTTGCAACCAACTCACTCTAAGCAACCTCTCTCTTGCAACAACCTCACTCCAAGCCCACTCCAGCTCTCTTGGAGCAACCTCGCTCTAGCCCTCTCTCTCTCTTGCTCTTAAGTGAGTCTATACTATGGGTTGGCCAGGTACTAGCAACCTCTCTCTTGTAGAACTCTAGCCCTCTCTCTCTCTCTTGCTCTTAAGTGAGTCTATACTATGGGTTGGCCAAGTACCAACAACTGCTAGGTAGCAACCTCTCTCTTACAACAACCTCAATCTAGGTCCACTCTAGCTCTCTTGCAACAACCTCACTCTAACCCTCTTTCTCACTTGTTCTTGAGTGAGTCTATACTGTGGGTTGGCCAAGAACCTCACTCTAGCTCTCTTGTAACAACTTCACTCTAGGCCCACTCTAGCTCTCTTGTAGCAACCTCACTCTAGCCATCTATCTCTTGCTCTTAAGTGAGTCTATACCGTGGTTTCCCAGGAACTTCACTCTATCTCTTTCACAACAACCTCACTCTAGCCCTCTATCCCTCTTGCTCTTAAATGAGTCTATACCGTCGGTTGGCTAGGAACCTCACTCTAGCTCTCTTGCAACAACCTCACTCTAGCCCTCTCTCTCTCTCTTTCTCTTAAGTTAGTCTATACTATGGGTTGGCAAGATACTAGAAACCTCTCACTTGCAACACTCTAGCCCTCTCTCTCTCTCTCACTCTTAAGTGAGTCTATAGTGTGGGTTGGTCAGGTACCGACGACCGCTAGGTACTAGCAACCTCTCTCTTGCAGCAGCCTCACTCCAAGCCCACTCTAGCTCTCTTGAAGCAACCTCATTTTAGCCCCCTCTCTCTCTTGCTCTTAAGTGAGTCTACACCGTGGATTGGCGAGGTGCCAATAACCTCTCTCTTGCAGCAACATCACTCCAGGCCCTCAGGCTGACAGGGAGCTTAATTTATTTCCTCAGAGAAAACAAATTGACCACAACTTATTTAATTAAGTTAATAAGTTGAAAAACTCAACGCATCAATTATGATTTGTCCAATGGTTGGAGGAATCACATAATACCTTACCTACCTAGTTTTCAATGGCTACTTATGACATGTGTGCTCTTTGTCCACTTGTTAACTGACTCATTATATAATTACTTAATAAACCTGAAATAAAATGAATGCATATCATTATCATTATTAATAATAATTACTCTTTATATAGATGACAACAACTTATTTAGAGACATATTACCTTACATATCTAGTTTTCAACCACTTGTGACATGCATGTTCTCTATCTACTTGTTAACTCATTCGTATAATTACTTAATAAACATAAAAATAAAATCAATATATACATTATCATTATTAATACTAGTTAGCATTATTATATTTGATATTTTTGTAAATAGTTTTTGATATTATCCTATCCACATTGCTTTAAATTCCCACAAATAATATGTGTGAATTCACAGAGCAGCTCAAGAAGTCTTAAGAATCTAACCAAAAAATGCCCCACCTCTTCCACAGCCAAGTAGGTATTTTGGCAACCTCCTTTCTTATTTCCTTATTTGATCCTTCAACTTCTAAGAAGTATATGTGGGCGGGTTCAGGGAGGGTTCAGTAATCCTCATTTCATACTCTCATGAAAGGCTGAAATGAAGGTGACTTCTGTAAACCTGTCCTCGCATACTTAGTCTCTTCTTAGGCCAGGTTGACACTCCTTCATTTCCTCTCCTTGAAGGTCTAGCTGTTTGCGAACAAATCTTTCATTGGGGTTCACTGACTTCTTGGTTCCAGCTTTGGGGCCCAATATTGCTTTGCTTTGTGACAGATAGGTAATTGAATGACAAGGTCTCTTCACATCCAGTCATCCCACACATCTTTCTACTACAACTCCAACAGGTTAGGCCCACCTAGATGAAAGATTCCTACCTCTAGCTTGATCTCAACTAAGTGGGACATCGTACTAATGAATTGAATCAATAAAATGAAGGGATAGCACCTTCTCATATCTTATTAGAATTGGATGGGACAAATCATTATATATATATATACATAGATATCACCATAGATTAATCGAATCATAGTACAGATGAGTGTAGTTATAACCCTCATCGAGTAGATCCTCCACAGCAGTGACCATAACCTGTTCATAATTATATAAAGATACCATAAGCCCTGTTAGAGATAACAATAAAGGTAGTCCTTAGAGGATAACAACGCAATATGCAAAAGATGGTCAAGATATTATTGAGTGTTGGAACTGCAACGGATGGGAACACTTTGGTCACACACGTATGACGTCCAAGCAGTTTGTGAAATGTGCAAACCTGGAGATCACACAACAGAGGAATGTCCAGAAACCAAGAACATGAGATGGATAGGTGTTGAAGGAAAAGATGATGAGGAGGAACCACTAGATGTGGTACAATTAGATATAGAAATCAACATTTGAAAGAAGAATATCAGAATTTCCAGCACGACATCCAAGGCATGCAGCAACAGCCCACACAACAATTGCATATTTTCTCTTCACCAATAGTAACAAGGAAAATTTGTATAAATACACTTATGAAATCAGAGCTGCCAGTCAAGTTTAAGACTATAGCTATAGGATTCCCTGACTTAGTTGGTGCTCTATAGGCATTGTCTTTAAATCAATCAAAACCAAAAAGTAAAGTCAATGTTTTGGATGTCAACTAAAACAAATATCAAGATCAAGTGTTTGGATATCAATGGTGATCAATGGAGTTCGCTTTCCTAATACGTTAGTAGGAGGATCTGCAGTTCATGCAATTCCAGCATCTAAATGGAAGTACATTAGGTGGAATATATGGATGGGCCTTCTCTCTGCACTTTTCCTTTCTCTAGGATGGTCATAAGATTGAATGAGGTGTCTAGTTGGCTGATAGTTGTGGTGAATATAGTAGAAGGGGAATTAATACTATTGCTTTGAATGATTGGCTATGTGAGTAAGTCGTAATGTGGTATTTGGTTTTCCACTCTAAACTCTACCAATTAAAGGACAATCTTGGACTCTTCTTGCTTAACACTAAGAGGCTTAGAAAGGTAATGCTCAAGTGGAACTAGGTTACCAAGGACAGTACACACTTCACTTTTGCACAGAAACTCAACATGGTAATAAATAGTGGAAGCGACTACATGTATGTGATGGAGCCATAGCCATCCTAGAAAAATCTTAAAGGACAAAGTTTGCCTCTATAACAAAGAATCAGGTGATCAAGGTGATAGGTCCTATAGTGATAGGAAGTCTAATTGTACCCAGAGCAATGGTTTCACTTTCTCATCCATATAACACATGTTTAGTAGAGCTTTATACTCAAAAAGATATACATCAAACCTATAATCAACCATAAAATCATTCACATAGCATAGGCCCATAGTGCATATAATGTATAAAGTTATATCACATGTAGTAATGAGATCGGTGTCATCCTCCTATCACGGGTTTGTGTTCAGAGGAATCAGCTAGGCTTTATCAGGAGCTATATAATAATCAAGATAGGGACATAGGACTATTTTCTAGATGTAAGTGTCATATTCCCACTTAGCAATATTGCTAAGGGAAATATCAATCTTGCCCAATTTTGTCTTATTTCATGTTTGCACTTAGGAGATGTGGGTTTAGAGGTCCCACATGAATTTTGGGATTAAGTGGGGGCCCAAACATTAGGAAGGAAGGGAAATATTGCAGCTCTAGTGGAGCATGGGGGCCACTCCATGGAGAATTACGGTCCACATGTGGAGTACGCTCTCATTGGAGTGAAGCTGGTGGGGGAAATCGAGTTGGGCCCACATGGGCATCTTGAAGGCTCTTTGATAAATAGAGCAAGAGGCTCTCATTTTGGTTATTCATTCATCTATTCATAAACTTGTCTTTGACATAGCACGCTCGGAAGCAAGTTTGCAAGTGTTGTTTAGCACACGAATTTCTCTGAACGGAGATCTCAACCCTTGCTTCAGTGGACTTCGAGTGCCAACCCAAGGAGGGAGTTCCATCCTTTTCCGATTGTTCCAACAGTGGGAGTGCGAGTTTGTGTGGAGGAGATACTAGCAGCAGTGGAGGGACTGCGCAGTGCCTGGAGGAGACACACTTGGGAGTTGAGGAGTGAAGGGAGATTGGGCCTAAAACTTGAGGTGGAGTCCGAGGAAGTGTTGTAGGGGGGATTTTCCAGAATTTTGGCGGAGCAACAAACTCAACATCTGCTACAGGCTACATCTTTTGCTTGTGGAGGAGGGCCAAGCATTTGGGGTCAATTTTGGAGCATCAAAACTAGGACAAACCCTTTCTGGGTTTTTCGGGGTTTTTGACAAGGACCTAAGAAATAATTTGGCAAAATTTTTTGGGCAGATTTGAGGGGTCGAACAGGGGTCCCAATTCAGCCTGCAGCTAGAAGAGCTAGGGGAAATTTGGGCTGAAATTCTGAGTTCAACATATGGCCAATTCCTTTGTGGGTTTTTGTGGGTTTTTGGTGGAGAGCCCAAGGTTAAAATCTCGGAATTTTTTGAGCAACGTAGAGGGCCCTAGCAGCAGATCTATTCAGCCAACTGCGTATTTTTGGGTATCTTCAGCGCAAAGCCTTGAGCAACATAGCAACATATCAAAGGAGGGTGTCTTATTTATCATTTGGGGCTTTGCTAGCTTGTCTTGAGCAAGCCCAGGTGCATTCCTTCCAGCACCTTATTGTACACCCACATTTATTAATAAAATAGCTCAGCAGTGCAATTTTATGGTCGGATTGTCTGCACTGTTTTATGGTGTTTTTGTCTATGTTTGCTTTGCATATTTATTGTTAATTTTACTTAGGGATATTACAATGAGAGTTTAACTTAGGCCATGGAGGCATAGAGGAGAGAGGGAGAGAGAGATGAGTTATAGAGATAGGTTGATTCATTTTAGGTATCTCTCTTTCCAAATATTTGGTTTCCTCCTCTGTGTCGAGCAATTTTCAGTTTATATTAAGGGCGGAGCGAGCTCTATAGTGATCATTATTGAGGAGATTTCTTTGGTTTTTGAAAATGTTTTTAGATTGCTTTAACCATACAACAACTTTCAACTCTTTTCTAATCCTCAAGTTGTCAATGATACAATCCTACATCAAAATTCTAATCTACTTCTTCATAGTAATTTGTTTGTGTTTATGTATTGGAGTTGTACCTGGCTATTGTGATTACGGAAACTATATAATGTATTAATTTTGGAGATCCTTATTCTTCCTCCCCCTATAGTGGCTACCTTCGTCATCCTTACCTCTGCATCCCTCAATATCTTTCTAGCTCATTTTCTCTTGATCTCTAGCCTAGGTAGGTTAGAGTCTATTCTCGAGTTGTCCTTCCTTGCTCACTGTCAATCCGTAAAGTGTACTTATCAAATATTTGTATCCCTAACAATGTTCAACCCCATCGCAGTCTTTTCCACCTATAGTTGATGGGTTGTCACTAGTGTTCCTAGATGACTTGCCATTGCC
>APFE030860724.1:3729-42404 GCA_000404065.3 Pinus taeda
TGAAAGTAAATGTTTGTTTAATTTTAGATTTATTAAATATTGGTTATAAATTAATTATTTAAAAAAATTACAGAGGCTTTTTTAATTTTGTGAATTTGTTTTTATGAATACTTGTTATATTATAGAATTAGCTTAATGATGATAATTTTGGACTAAGTTAAGATGAATCTATGATATAATTTTGGACTAGGTTAAGATGAATCTATGATATATTTGTAATGTATTCAAATGATTTTTTTTTATTATTGTAATATTGACATTAAAGGCAGATGATTTTTTTTTGTTTTTCAAGGAAAGTTATAGGGGCCAATGTTTCCAAGTGAGCTAATTTTCCATGGTTTTCTACAAAAAAAAGATTTGCGAATTTCCGTTTATTCTAAAAATGATTCACCTAAATTTTATACTAATTTAGAGACTATAAAATAATTAAAAAAAATTGTATTCTTACAAAAAAATTGCTAAACATTTTTTTGCTTAATACTGAGGATTAATAAGATTTTCTAACATTTTTAAACTTGGAAATTTTTTTCCATCCTTCAAATTTTCAATCTTCAATTTGAAGAAAATTTTTGGTCTTTAAAATTTCCATACTCATTTTAATTTAGACACATAATTCATACATTTAGTTAATTCAATTTAAATGCAAAAACACCTCATTCTCCTAGTTGCAATTAAGCTTAATTTATTCAATTTATAAGAATTAATAATAATTTCAAATGAGTAGCCATTAATTTTGCTCATACATTTGTGTTGACTATGAATGTATGCTCTAAAACATAATATCCCAAAGTCTAATTGGTGAACGGGGACTAAAGCGATACATTGATTGAATTAATAATAGCACAATATAAGAGATTTAAATGGACCAAACATTGAAAGATTATCAATTTCATTAACATTGTATCCCAAATGAATTATGTATCCCAAACTCTAATTCATGAAGCTTGACCAAAGTGATACATAGATTGATTTAACGATAGCACAATATAAGATATTTAAGGGGAACAAAAATTGAAAGATTATCAATTTCATTGCCAATAAAATTAAGGGTAAAGTGATTTACAATCAATTGTCTCTCATAATAACTTATTTTAAACACTAAATTTTAGTTAATGAAATGAACGTAGAAGAATAATGAGTAAAAAGAGAATAATAAGATGTAAGTGGAAAAGATTTAACAACAATTTTTTTTTGTTTTTATTTTTATTTTTTATTTTTCAATATGTCAATCATCTTTTTTACGAAATGTAATATGGATTTCAATTTTATAAATCAAGAAGTAAGAAAATAATTTTTTTATATCCTTTTAAATTAAACAAATAAATTTAAAATGCTATATTTTAGAGTAGAAACACAAGTTTTTGGTCATGATATACAAAGAAATTTAATTACACTAGGAAAAACTCACACTCATGAGTGAATTGATTATTGTTCATTCACTTCATTTATTTTGACAAAAATATAAACAAGCATTTTGAAGGATAAAAAATTTGAAGTTATTCAATCAATCAAAGTATTGTTTAAATCCCTATACAATAATGACATTGATCAAATTATATCTACCTATATTTTAATCCTAGAGACATATAATATCACATGTTTGCAATAGTGAAATGAATAATGTTAATTTATTATAGAGAAATCCAACATACAAAAAACAATAGATATAAATCCATATAGGACAATAATAATTAATAAGATAGAATGAGTGATGGCTTTACAATGTCATGTGATAATGTGATAATATGTTTATATGTGTTGACTAGTCAATATTATGTTCATTATAAAAAGTTGACTTGAGATGCAATGGAATGATTTGAAACATATGTACAATGTTCAATGTATTTTTTTTATTGTATAAAAGAAGGATAAATTGATGAAGAAAAATATTCCACTAATAAAGGCATGTAACAACTAAGAGAGAGAGATAGAGGCATTTGTTGTTTTTATTTTCCTAAAGCAAAACACACAATAAGAGTATTTGAAACAATTGAAATGCGCACTCTTTCATGTTTGTAATTTTATTTGATATGTAATTAGAACCATAACATTGAAATATACACACATGCATGTCTATAATTTTATGTCTGATGTAATTAGAGCCATAACATTGAAATGTACAGTTGTTGAGCATTGAAATTTGGACTTCTAGTTGACCACCTCCACTCTCAACTGTATGTAGTTGTTAACATACATAACAATCATGGAACCATGCATGTTAATATTCATGGCTATCCTAATCATCTGGTGTTAGCATCGTTGGGAGATAATCGTGTGTGATTTTTATTCATTATTTATTATCCAGCCACACCACCTTGTACGGCTGAATTTTCTTGCTAATTTCTACCTTCTAATTCTGGGTGGGTGTAATTCAACTGTTGAGAATCACTTTCTTCATTTGAGACAAAAGGAAGCATCTTAATGCTCTTCTCTAGTTGGAAGTGTTTGTGAACTCTTCTCAAGAAGTATCCATACACGACACATGCTGCATAGACTTGCCCCACTCGAACTACCAACTGCTGGTGTGCTTTGTGCATCCCCTTTTTTTGTGATTGTTGTCCTTGTGAATCATGACGCCCTCTACATTACAAGTACTAAAAAACAATTTGAGATATTCCTTGTTATAGAAGAAATTTCATTTTGGTGATAGCAATGTGCATAACCTTCCATGAAGATCAATGTTAATTTTAATTTTCAATGATCAACAGACCTATGTGTGTGAGATCTATTTGCTTCTTTTCATTAGTTTTCATATGAATTTGTTATATATTGTCTTATTTTCAAATAATATTATGTATTTTTATATTTCTTGTTTTGTTGACTATAGGTATAAAATTCCACCTCTTCGTCGCCCCATAAAGGATCTGAAACAACTTTCACTTTCTAATGCATTTGGTATCTCTCAATGTTCTAATCAACCACATATTTATGAAAATGAAGTATATGATCATGTGGATGAGGACCATGAATCAGATAGTGCAGAACTTCTTGAAGAGGAACCAACATCCAAGAGGTACAAAAGAACATTCAAGTCTAAATGGAAGTTGAGATTTCCATGGGCTTATGCTGTAAACGATTTTAATGGTGTTGAAAGGATAAAATGTTCATGGTGTGCAAAATTTAAAACGGAAACTCCATTTGCTAAAGATGGAAGCACAACCCTTCAAGTTATTGCTTTAAACATCCATGCAACATCAGAGGCTCATAAATTTGCTTTGCAACTTGTAGAGGGAGAAAGTAAACAGAGTACTCTTCCAATTACAAAACATGTAGAATTAATGGTTGATGCTCAGAAAGAGAGAATTATATCAGTTATTGAGAACATGTATTTTGGTGCAATACATGATTTACCTTTGGAAGTATATAAGCCAATTTGTGACTTGAATAGGTATAAAAACACTCCTCACATGCCTCTAACAGATGAATACTCATCATATACAAATACAACATCTCAAAAAGATTTTCTAGAAGCTGCTAAGGAGGTATATTGGAAAAAATCAAAGGATGAGATTTTCCAAAGTCCATATTACTCACTTTTAGTTAATGAAGGCACTGATCGGACTATGGTGCAACATTTGATTATTTATATTACATATTTGACCAATGAAGGAGGAGGTCCATGTGCTACAAAATTCATACAATTGCTACAAATTAGAGATGGAACATCACAATCTATGTATGGTGTTGTGACATTTCTTTTAGCAGACATGAATCTATCCATGACAAAGTTAGTTGGATTTGGATCTAATGGAGCATCATCAATGAAGGGCATTCGTGAAGGTTTATCTACTAAGCTTCGTCGACATGCCCCTCATTTAGTAGATATCCACTGTATAGCTCATCGAGAAGCATTAGCAGCTAATGATGCTTCATCTTATTTTGAAGAGTTGCAAGTTATTGATAAGTTTGCAAACAAGATATATTCATGGTTAGGGAAATCTACTAAAATACATGGAGAATTGAAAGAGCTAATGGAGTCATTTCAAATCACAAGGCTAGAAGTGTTACAAATTCATCATATTAGATGGCTTTTTATAGGAAAAGTCATGGAAAGACTTGTTAATCTCATGCTTGCTTTATTAAGGGACTGAGAGTTAGTGGAGAAAAAAATGTATGAGATGGCTACAATATTTCAAGTTCAATTTTGCATCCACTTACTTGCAGATGTGCTTATTGAATTAAATAAGCTGAATCAAAAGCAAGAGGATCATGTTGACATTACATCTATTGGAACAACTTTGGATATCACTATTAGCTTGCTTCATAAGCGATTTCTAAGAGGCACATTTGGGGCAAGTGCAATGCATACATCATGCTTCTTAAATAAAACACAACAAGGAACTCTTGAGTTTGCAGATTGTACAGGTATAGTACATGTAAATGAATTGATGTTTGAGAGTTTGCCAAAGTCAGAAAGATCGGGGACACTAGATGATTGCATTACAATGCGAAAGGATTTTGTAATGAAGGCGATTGACTCTTTAAATGCAAGGTTCACATATTTACCTATTTTTAATGCAGCTAAGTTTTTTAGTCCTCGTAATTATTATGAGGATATGGATGACAAAGACTCTCAAACAAGAAGATGGTTGACATGTTTATGTGAAAAATTTAGTGTTGGAGGCTTGCTTTTTGTGGACAACATTAAATGTATGGATGAAATGGATGAATTTATATGTACTATGTATAAATCTTACCCAAAAAAGCATATGTTTGGAGCATGGGATCTATGTGGAGGTGAAATTGAATGGTTTGAAGGATTTCCATGCTTAATGCAACTATGGCAAGCAATTCTTGTTATTCTGGCTAGTACAACAGTTTGTGAAAGAGGTTTTTCAAAATTAAATCGGATAAAAAATGAGGATAGGTCAAGGCTTTGTTTAAAAACATTGGGTATGTTAATGTTTATCTCTCTCAGTGCACCTCATGCTCTAAATGAGGTAGATTGGAATGCTATTTATGATGAATGGAAAGCGATGAAAACTCGAAAACCTCTTCCACTATGAAAATAGATTGAAAGAACTAGTAAGTTTCAGTGTTTATTATCATCATTGTCTTACTCTATTGAGCACTTGAATGAACCATTTTGGTAAGTGAATTTTTTTAGTTTTATACCATTTGCCTTTTGTAAATGAAAGCATAACCATATTTTCAGTGAGTGAAGTTTTTCTAACACATATTGAATGTAATCATTGCAGGATATTGCACAAGATATGTTAAGCTGGAGGACCACCAACGTCAAAGTTTTATAACTGAAAGAAAAAGCTATCTTAGATCAATTTTGCAGCCAAGTACAGGGACTGTAGTTCCAATAATTTCAGATGTGCAAATATTGGAAGTCTCATCTTTCCAAAAGAGTTTTAATAGACAATAGAATGGTGATTTGGTCAAATTTGAAGTTTATAAGCTAGAATTACACTAATACTTCCTATATAAGCTAGAATTTATTTTTAATTTTATAAATGAGACCTTCCATATATTTTTAATATAAGTATTTTTGTTTCTTCGTATTTTTATTTTTATTTCAATTTCATTAAGATATAATTATGTATATATGTTTATTTTTTGTACTCATATGTAGTTTTCCAACTATGATTTTGTCCTTATAGTTGGTTCAATTGTGGCTGAGTTCAAGGCCTGTGCAATATGATCTTATGTGGTTACAT
Source organism: Pinus taeda (assembly GCA_000404065.3). Classification (NCBI taxonomy): domain Eukaryota; kingdom Viridiplantae; phylum Streptophyta; class Pinopsida; order Pinales; family Pinaceae; genus Pinus; species Pinus taeda. The sequence goes on from APFE030860724.1 coordinate 9,396, forward strand.
TTCTCAATAACACGTGTAAGAGTAATTCATTTACTAATGCAGCCTTTGACATATTAGTATCTTTTTGTTTGTGAAAAAATAAAAAGAAATTTGAAAATAATTTACTATTGTCAATTGAATTGCTTTTTTTTTATGCTTTTCATTATAGAAGTGCGACCTAAATGTTTGCCCTTCTAAATGAAATTAAGACCTGCCCTTCAAATTTGATCACTGGGCAGACTCCACTTAACGGCGTACCCACTAACTTTCACACCAATTGGCTTCACATAGCTATCAGATCTGTAGATATAATCAAACAACTGAAGCTCAATATCTCTTACGTTAATGTTGCAGTGGGAGCACAGGGAATGGCGGATCCCAGGTCGTGGGATATGGGGTCATTAGTGAGTCTTTCTAAATCAAAAAAATCAAACGATGTTAGAATTAAGAGTTAGTAATTGCTAAATGGGTCTTGAGGGAAAGATTAAACCCCATATGGACCTTGGTCCCCCATAGTGTAGTTCCAAAAGAAGGATAATTACCGAAGGGTTTATTAGGCCCATGGTATTGGACCCTTTGGAAGAGACGTAGTAGCAAAAGGATATTTTCCCAAGAGGGATTTCCTCTAGCGACAAAGGAACTCTCAAAAGCATGGGTTCTAATATGAATATATATTGCACTTTAAGGATGACATCTTTTTTTAAACACATGGTGAATCGGTAACTGCCAGGCCTAGTCTAGGGGAGATCCAGGATCAAACCTCATAGCTGCCTTAATAACAAAGAAACTCTATAAGTAGGAGCACTCATGGTAAACATGGCATTATAAGGGACATTTCCCATAGACAAATTATCCCCTCCAAAAGAATTTGGACCTCCTCTTATCCTCCACAATATCCCAAGGCTCAAAAAGGAGGTCAATGGAGGTAACCTCAGACACCTTAGGGTTTTGTAGCTAGCCCTGCCAAACCCAAGAGGGATCTCTCTATAAAGCTCACAGCTAAATATCTTTTTCAAGACAAGGTAACATTTTAGATTTTTAAGGATCCCTACACTATTTTGCTACAGTGAATAGGGAAGATGTATTTTCTTGTATTTATTGATCATGAGCACTTTTTTAGTGGATACTTGAAGTTGCCTAGTTTTTGTTTTTTCTGCCTACTCAAGAAAAGTGTGAGAATGACTCAAGTAAGTAGCCATTTGCTGGATTGGTTACATTGGAGGGATCATTTCACATGATTGTATATATATCTTCATTAGGTGGGCAATTATCATCAGGATTTGAAGCCCGAGGTGAAGGCCCTATGATCTCGATGGTCTGCTAAGTTTAGTGAGTAGCCAATTTTAGAGCTAAGTGAGTTCATTTTGTTTGTTAGTTTTCAGTTTTGAGTTTGGTCTTTTTGGTTTTGACTCCATGGCTAATGGATCAGGCTACTTGGTCTACGGTGTTCTTGACACCTCCTAAAGGAGCTTCCATCCCCAACTAGAGCCAAATTTAGTGTATGTAGTCCTGCTAGTCACCAGTGATCAAATGTGCTCTTTCAAAGTTTTTTTTAGGGTCCGAGGTCAAGTTTTATATGGTTTTAGTAGGTCTTCAAATAAAAAACTTTGAACAATGGTTGGTGTCTCTAGGTCATTGATACTGCCTTCAATATTCATCGTTATCATTATTCATCATGGTCATTTCATTTTTCAAGTATTAGAGGTGATGGATCAGTCAAATAATCATTTGGGTCTTGGTCTAGGTCATAACTTGTAATTGTCATCATTATGTCAGTGTTAAGCTTAAAAAGGGCCATGTTTGTGGTCTTGAGTCCACACATAAGGGAGTTAGCATCTTATGAGGCATATGTAATAAAGGTAAAGGTACTACTTCAGTTCATAAAGGTATTACTGCAAAACATCTCACTTTCGTTTAAAAATGAAGGATGATGTCATGTCATTACATATGCCAAAAAAGGTATTTTTGAGTTTTAAAGGATCTTTCAAGTGTTTCTTTCACTGATCTCATTTGTATAGAGCTCCAATTGGTCATTGAAAGCCCTCCAAGCAACCTCAACATCGATTTCTACTCTCAAAGGGCATTTTGCATCCTCTCACTACGTTTTCCTGCCTCGCGCTACATTTTGTGTCTTCCACATTGTGTTTTCATCCTCATGTTGTGTTTTCTCCAACTCACTACGTTTTCAGTGTGTGAAGTAAAGGAATAGCTCCAAATGTTCTCTCTTGCTGAATCTCTCCTCGGCTCAGTTACAAGTAATTTTAAGCAAAACACCACCTCCAGTCATCAGTTTTTCAGCCTTTTACTAGGGAACCCTCTCCTAAGGTTTCATGTTATGTTTTCTTGTTTTTCCACTATTGTTTACTTTGGGCACAAAAAAACCTAGTTCCCTACACATTTTACCCTTCCCACACTCAAACACACTTTCGTCAACTTTCCTTATCGCTCCTCCCTATTCCCCAAAGTCCTAGAGCTAACCCTAGTCTGTACGCTACGTTTTTGGCAGGAATTTGGGTTAGGACGGTGTTTTAATTCCTACCACTCATCACCTCACTTCCTATCTGATTTTTCACTTCCCTAAGCTTCGCAACATAGCTCCCTAGCTCCCAAATTTTTCCTACGAAGATATCTCCTCCCTAACACCTCTATCCCATCACCTCAAGACACTAACCCTAATCCCCTGTTTTCTCAAGTAAAACTCTATTTTTTTCCCCTTTAGGCCATATAAGGTTTTGATGTGAAAATTCAAATCATGGAAAGTGAGAAGAAGGAATATAATAAAGGAGGTCAGGTGTCTAGATTTGAGCCAGCTCCCACCCATGAGATCAATGCTTCACCATTCATCAAAAGGTCATTTGAAGAAGTGGGTTGCCTAGGGTTTTGTGAGCAAATTCAGCAAGTGAGATACCATGCCAAGTTGACAAGCCTCTTTGCCACCACCTTCAAAAGAGGAAAATCCACAATATCAGGGATAGACTTCATCATATCAACAGACATGATTGGCATAATTTTTAGGGTTTTAAGGTCATTTTCCACTCATAGGGATTGTCTTCAAAATCTGTTTCTAAAGTAAGGAAGATGAATTTGACAAAGGTGAAAGAGGTTTTTGTCAAGAATAGACCAGGCAGCAAAAACCTCCTTAAGTTTTTACACAGGTATCATATATTGGGACATATGAAACTTTCTTAGAGACATATATCAAAAAATAAAAAATTTCCTAGTTAATTTCCTGTTTTAGTCATGATTTTGTGGCACGTATTCCAAGCAAATGAAACAGAATTTCCGAACCCAAGAGAGGTTTTTCTTCAAAAATTCCTTATATAAAAAAATGCTCTCCCAGTGTTGAAAAAAATTTCGTCATTAGAAAGATATTGCTCCACATTTGAGGTCTTTGTTTGTAGAAAACCAAGAAATTTTGCATATATTTTTGTCCAAAAAGGTAGTGTGCCCCATGCTATGTTTTTATTGGGGGCCTCCAATTGACAAAAGGTTTACATTAATGGATTCCTTTTGACCTCCACATATAAATCATCCAACCGGAGTTCCACTTCATCACATTCTCGCAGGTCAAAAAGTAAAAAAAGTAGCGAAAAAACACCTTTCTACCCTGTTTTTCAACATCACACAACATTTTTAGGGTAGCTATGGGAGAATTGAAATTTGGAGGTGTTGGACCAATATTTTTTAGTGAAAGAGGGTTTTGTGATGTATTATACATGCATATATTTCTCCAACATTTTACAGATTTGATTCGAAGCACGTGAACCCCACCAAAAGCCTTTTACAAGTAGCACGCTATGTTTTTTGTCAATTCACTACATTTTTACTTGGAAGTGATTTTTTTTACTTTTCTCAGTCAAGTTCGAGTTGATATAATTTCTCATTTATGATGTTGTAATGATGTATTGGGGTGTAATTATGTTTGTTAAAGTAAAAAGTGAGTAGATTCATACATGTACATGTTTCCATGGTCAAATGAATAAGTTTTAGGCCAATTTGGGAGTTTGTTTTAACCTCCATAGTCATTAGGTTTGGTTAGAGAGATTTCTGTAAATTGATTGTATACTTAGGAATTCGACCCCCAAGGGAAGGGATGTAGTTTTTGGTCTATATGTAACCCAATCTAAGCCATAGAGAGGGTTGGATGCTTGAGAGTCTTTTGGAGCCTTTGTACTTGGTCACTTTGCAGTAATTCAAGCCAAATGTAGCTATTATTCAGGAATTCATGTGGTATGATATTGTGGCAGTTTTTTTCTTTTGTGATTCACTTTTATGAATGTTTAATGTATCTTCTTTCCATGTCTATGCTTTCAATGATCTTCCTATGAGTTTGATGAACAAAATTCTTAAATTTTAAGCTATGTTTTGATAGGAATTTCATCTTTATGTTATCTACCCTCTGATGACTGAATGCATGCTTTCCATGCTCATTTTTATCCATTGCTTTTCTACCCTACACTACACCAAAAAAGCCTCGAAGTTCCATTGAGACATACCTACCTTGCTCCTTTGTATTTATACAACTAAGTTTTTTCCTAAAACCCTCCTTGGTTCCTTTACTCATTCCTCATTTAGGAAACCCTAAATTTCAAAACCCTGGAGCAGAACATGCCTAACCTAATATTTTATTTTCCTCCAGTCATTTTTGGTTGTGAAATCATAGAGAGATCCCTCTCTGGTTTGGTAGTGACAGCTAGCAAACTAAAACCTTGGTTTGAGGTTACCTCTGTCAATCTGCTTCTCAACCTGGGACACTATGGAGTGATAACATCTCCAAAAAAATAAATTTTCCCTAATGCAGAACTACCCTCATGATTTTACAATCCTTCAAAGATATTTCCACCCCTAAAATGACTAGGAACAAGTATTGACCCCTTGGAAGATTCCCTATAGATGTTCGTCACATACTAGATATCATAACCATAGTGATGGAAGAACTACATGGGAAGCAACCATCTCGCATGGATGGGATCTACATTGTCCCCACGCTTAAAAAAAAAAGGAATGGAAGGAGGGGCACTTAGAAACTAGGGAAACTACTCAAGGTAATAGAAGTAACTAGTAATAGGCCCTAAACTGATGAATGAGACATGGTAAACATGGGAAGAGTTGACACTATCACACTAATCGAATGTAATGAGTACATCACAGAGAAAGTCAATGACATAGGTGGTGAAGATGATCCCATATCTCTCATGGAAGAAACACCACTCTCATGAGAAATTTGATGAAAGAACAAGAAAAAATGTTGATTAACGTTGACACTCACTTGTACGTGTATAGGGTCAAGAATATTTGTCAAAGGTGGGTTGGCATGTGGTGTTGAAATTTTCTCTACTACATTAAGGTTGAATTGATCGCCCCTCCCCACAAAACCAAAATAAACTCTCTGAAAGTTATTTTGGTCTAAGAATTTTAATGGTGGAGTTATCCCACAACTCTGTGGTGATGGACCCTCCTACTTATGAGAAAGATTTTGTAATATTCAAGTTCAAAAAATAATGGGTTAAGCCAGCGTATATATAAGTTTAATTAATTAATTAATACACCCCTATGGCCAATTAGAATCGTACGAAACAAAAGACACTATAAATGGTCCTAACATATGCAACAAGAAAACCACCTACAAAGCTACCTTCTAAATCCAAAGAAACTCGAGGTGTTGAAATATCTAAGGACCTTGACTAATGAAGGACTAAGAGGAGGTTACTCAAAAGTAGTCTTGACTAGCCCAAGTAACCTCGATGTAGCAAAATGTCAACCACTAACATCATTGCTATGATGATTGACATCTACGTTAGGTACTATTAGGACTTCCCACCCATAATCACATACGTAAGCACCATCAATATAGGCCACTAAGGTTACCACCATATCTTTTCCAAGACAGCAATATATCACAGCGAAATATCTTTTTCAAGACAAGGTAGCATTTCATATTTTTCAGGATCCCTACACTATTTTGCTACAATTAATAGGGAAGATGTGTTTTCTTGTATTTATTGCTCATGAGCACATTTTTAGTGGATACTTGGAGTTGCCTAGTTTTTTTTTTTTTTTTTGCCTGCTCAAGAAAAGTGTCAAAATGATTCAAGTAAGTAGCCATTTGCTGGATTGGTTACATTGGAGGGATCATTTCACATTATTGTATATATATCTTTAGTAGGTGGGCATTTATCATCAGCATTTGAAGCCCGAGGTGAAGGCCCTATGATCTCGATGGTTTGCTGCCATAAGTAAGTTCAGTCAATAGTCAATTTTAGAGGTAAGTCAGTTCATTTTGTTTGTCAGTTTTCAGTGAAGACTCATAGGATTCACTTTCAGAGAGAGTGGTTTCGACTAATTTCTGATTTTGTTTAGTCAATTCTTCAATTAATGAAGGATTTAGGGAGAGTTTCCTGTAACCAGATGGAAGTCGCTGCAGTGAAGCAGGAAAATTATCCAATACCTTCTTGGGTTCATCCAGATAGGGACACAGGTGAATGGGGTGATTCCCTTCACATAACCTATAGGGAAACTTAACTTTACCCTTGTTTCCATGAACCTTACTATCACTAGTTGATGGTGTGTCACTAGCATGATCTCCAAAATTTGATGGCACGGGATGATGTGAACGGGAAGACCATTCTTCTAGGATCTGAGGAATAGTAGGACAATTTTGAAGAAGATGGTCTCCCGTACAAAGTTTGCATGGATATCAAACTTTGTGAGGCTTGATGGATGCTTTCTCATTAGATGTTGCATTCAAAGCAATGATTGCTTGGTTTCCCCTTTGCTAAATTTGCTTCTTCTTCTTCTTCTTCCCTTTCTTCTTCTTCTTAGCCACCTGGTTACTAGTACCAATACTTTCACTAGGTGAAGAGCAAGAAGGGGAGGGAGAAACAAACGAGGAAGAAGGCACAGGGTCAAATGTAGGATCAATTGGAGGTTGATTTTGTCCAGTTGGAGGTGTACTCGATTATGGAGAAACCATGAAATTTTGAACCAAGGAGGTTGAAAACAACCATACTGGCAAGCCAATGGTAAATCCTGGAAGGGACAATGTAGCCATATAAGGAGCACTAATATTTCTGAAAGAAAAAAAGACTAGGATTCCCATCAAAAGGAATTCCTTGATCAGTGAACTCCAGATTTGTCGCCATATGTTTCAACCTAAGATGAACTAAGTAGCGAGTGAGGAGGATGTTATCCGTATTCAATTAATTTTATTTTAATCAAAGTAACATAACAAAACAAAAGAGGGATAATCTAGGTAAAAAGATTTACCAAGCAATTGTGAACTGTAGAATACCTCCTAGCCAAACAAGAAGTACGAGCAGGGAATCTCTACGAATGCTGTGTTCGGTGTATCACAGTGTACAAGGCGGCCAACTTTGTTACCTAAGGATGGATAGAAACCTAGAGTTTTCCTCCCATATATACTCGAAAGTACGTGGAGGCCCAATCTGTATAAGCGTTGTCTAATGCAAAACCGCACAGTGAGAGCATTCCCATATACTTTACATACTGTAACACCGCCCTATGTACCTGAAGGTACGTGGATGAGCTATGATATACTCATGTACATGGAATGAGGTATAACACTCGGGATGTATTGTATACAAGTTAGGGGTAGCTGCTTTGTTTTACAATGCCAGAACATGTCTCTAGCCTAGACCTATAAATCTTTTTTGTTAGGTGACAATGCTCCATTAGGTAAATTCAGATAAATTTTAAGTTGATATTCTTTATAATTTTCCTTTCAAGGTTCACCACATGATGTATGTTTGGAATTCCTAAAATGCAACTAATATGATAAGCATTCTTTCCATTCAATTTAACAATGAAAATCCTAGCTACAAGGAACAGAGCAAACATTAATTAATCCAAACCATGTGGAGATGAAAAGATTGTTTTCAGAGATAAGACATCATTAATTCTCAACAAGCAAGAAATCAGAAGAATTTTGGCAAAAACTCAATCCAAAGGTGGGAATTTAACTTAAGGTGATTAGCACAGGTCAAAGAGGGGCTAACTGTATTGCAAAGCACTGTCTCTCACTAAAGCATGCACTAATTTCAATGATTTAAATATTTATCAGTGCAGGTCAAAGAGGGCCTATCTGCAATGATCAGTGTAAGACAAAGAGGGCCAAACTGTGCTGATTAGAATATTCCTTTGTTAATCAGCGCAGGTGAAAGAAGGCCTAGCTACACTACAGAGCACTATCTCTAAGGCTAGCCTATGTTGATTCCTGTGAGGCCACTAGTGAGTCATATAACCTAAAATTTTGACCAAAATTCAATGCAAAAGGTTGAATTACAACAAGTAAAGTATGTCAAGGTGTCTAAGGAGGTGGATAAGCTACTAAGATAGATAATCTCATCCCGAGTGGAGTCGCCAATTTTTTTTGGGAAAATTTAGTGTTCTTGGACAAACGCCTAACCCTCTAGACTTAGTAGCAGGTCTAGAAACAATAGACAAAGTAATCTCTACCTTTCGTATAAACAATAGATAAAATCAGAGAACAGAGAACCTACTTGTAGCTTCCACCTATTCCTTATCTCCCTTAACCGACTTCGTTGCTCCTCCATGTACTCAAATCGCTTGAGAAGTACCTGAACATAGACAGAAACAAGAACCCATCAAAGCAAATGATAATTATTTGTTCCTTATCAATAACATGGAATCGAGAACATGATATACATATGAAAGCGTCAACATATAACACAAGAAAAAGGGAAATTTTTTTGAAGACTTTATTGATAAGAGGAAGAATTACAACCCATATGTGCTTGATCTAGCGAAACTCTTCCATTTCAATCCCATCCTCTTCACCTCATGACAAGTAAGACACTTCAACACTATAAAAATACTTGCACTCAATTCTACTCTCATATCAGTAGCATCTCCCTACAATTCAATAATTTCCAACCCATGATCTCTTAGATGAGTGATCTTTTCATAGGTGAATGAAGGAGGTTATGCCAACAATGATGATAATGAATCCCTTTCTAAATTTAGAAATCAGTTCCATGGAAGAAGGGATAGGGGGTTGAGGTTTTCTAATTCCATTCCTCATCCAAATGCGAACTCAAAGGAGTAGGTGGCATTGAGAAACTTCTAGAGGCTTCGAATGGATGAGGAATCTTCAAACCCTCATGGAAGTTCGTGCAAATTCACCCAGCGCAAGCCAAAGAGGGACCAAGTGAACTGCATAGCACCCTGTCAATGTATGGTTTACATTGCAGTGCACCCTAATGAAGGCCTACCTATGCTGATCCTCTTAGAGGTAGTTTTTGGAAGTTTTTAGTGATAGAACTTCTTGGGAAGTGAGGCATTCTACTGACTAGCTTCTTTAGGGCATGTAACAACTACACTAGGGGTTGATGGACCCTAATAGTATCAATCTATAATTTGGAGTTGATCTGCCCAAATGGATCTGTAACAATGAGTAAGCAAGATGTAGCCTTTCATGAGAAAGGAAAAAAAAGAGTGTTGCACAATAGGAAAATGGAAATTTTAGTAGGGTTAATCACAAATATGCAAGCAAAACGCAACAATGTAAAAGGATGCATCTTACTTGTAGTGCAAGTTTCCAAGAATGAGGAAACTTATAGAGAAATAGAAGATGAGGAAGTTGCATTGCTACAAAAATACCTTGTTTTGCAGTAGTATGTAGATGTCTTTCCAATGGAGGTTCCTAGATTACCTCCTCACACAGAGATAGATTTCTATATTGAGTTGGTACCTAGAGAAATACCGACATCCAAGACACTATATAGAATGAGCACTCCATAATTGGTTGAGCTGAAATTGCAGCTAAGGGTTACATAAGGCATAGTGCATCCCCATGGGGAGCATCGGTATTGTTTGTAAAGAACAAAGATGGAATAGTTATATTATGCATTGATTACGGGTAGTTAAATAAGGTAACCATCAAGAATAGGTACCCATTATCAAGGATTCATGTTGTCTTTTGTTAATTGAGAGGAGCAACAATTTTCTCCAAAATTGACTTGAGTTCGGGCTACCATCAAGTAAGGATCAAGGTAGAATACATTCATAAAACTGCTTTCAGAACAAGGCATGGGTACTATGTAGTTGTAGTGTTATTATTTGGGCTTACCAATACCCCTTCCACATTCATGTGCCTAATAACTAGTGCGTTACGTCCTTATTTGGATAAGTTTTTCATTGTATTTGTTGAAGATACATTGGTGTATTCAATGGAAAAAGAAGAACATGAGAAACATTTGGCTACAGTGTTACAATTGTTGGGAGAGCATAAAGTTTATGCAAATATTAGCAAGTGTGACTTATTCTAGTCACAGATACATTACTTGGGGCATATTGTTTCCAAGGAAGGAATCTCGGTTGATCCTGAAAGCATCAAAGCCATAATGGAGTGGTAAACTCAAAATAAAGTGGATGAAATTATATTATCCATGGGACTGGAAAGATATTATAGGATATTTATCCAGAATTTCTCCAAGGTATGCCATCCCATTACAACCTTGCAAAGAAAAGGGAAAATATTTGAGTGGACTACACAATGTGCAGAAATCTTTGAGTATTTAAAATAGTTGCTCACCAATACACCAATGTTGGGAATTGCAGGTCCTGACAAGGATTTTGTGGTGTGTATAGATTCTTATAAGGAGGGACTCAATGGAATCATAAGCCAAGAAGGGAAATTTGTATGTTATAAGTCTAATGATTTAAATGAGGATGAGTTAAATTATGTAACATGTGACTTAGAATTGGCTGCCATCATTCATGCCTTAAAAATGTGGAGGTATTACCTCCTTGGTAGGAAATTTATGGCCATGATAGACCATATTGGGCTCAACTATTTGTTCGAAAAACAGAAGGTAAGCAATATGGTTGGCCACACTTATTGAATTTGAATTTACAATAAAGTACATGAAAGGTAAATAAAACAAGGTTGCTGATGATTTGAGCAAAATAATCTAAGTAAATCACTTGGTAGCTATAATTCCATATATGATAGATTTGATAAAAAGAATCAAGAGTGCTAGACTACAAGATAAGAAATATCAACAAGTGAAAGAAATTTTTTTGCAAAATGGCACAGATAAAGATTTTCACCTCACCGAGGGTGGGCTAATTAGGTTCAAAGGAAGAAATTATGTTTCTAATAATGATGAAATGAGAAGATTGATAATGAAAGAGTTTCATGTTATGCCTTATTCAAGCCACCAAGGGTATCAAAAGATTGTGACAACTATTAAAAAGAACTAATACTAGTTGAATTTGAGGGAGGAAGTGGTTGATTTCATGGAAAAATGCATAGAATGCCAACTGGTGAGGGCCAAGTGTAAGTATCTGGTAGGATTATTACACCCTATCCCTATTTTGGAATGGAAGTGAGAGATGGTTTCTATGGATTTCATTATAGGATTTCATAAAACGTCCAAGCAGCATGACACAATCATGATATTGGTGGATAATTTGAGCAAGGTTGGTCATTTTGTAGCAGTCAAATTCACTAATTCTTCTAGTGACATAGAAAAAAGTCTTCATAAAGGATATTGTGAGGCTAAATGATATCCTAAGAATATTGTGTTAGAAAGAGATGTCAGTTTCACTTCCAGGTTTTAGAAGGAACTATTTGTAGGAACGGTAACATAAGTGGAATTTAGTACAGTCTATCATCCACAAACAGATGGGAAAACAAAGACGATTAACAGAATCCTTGAGTACATGTTAAGAATATATGCGAGGCATTAGCCCAAGAATTGGGAAGAATATATCCCACTTGTGGAATTAAGATACAACAATAGATACCAAAAATCCATAAAGATGAGCCCATTTGAGGCATTGTATGGCAGGTGTTGCAACACTCATATTAGTTGGAGTGATCTAGTGAATAGGGTACATGTAGGGCCTAATATGCTCAAGTATATGGAGCAGGAAGTCTAGATCATAAAAAAAAATTGAAAGTGGCATAGTATACGCAGAAAATTTGTGCAGATCAACATAGAGTGCGCTAAGAGTTCCAAGTTGGGGGACACATTTATTTTGGGATTAAGCCCAAGAAGAGTTCGCTAAGCATTGGGACATCTGCCAAGTTGGCACCACCATATTGTAGGTCATTTGAAATCCTTGAGAGGATTAGACCAGTGGTTTATAGAATGTTTTTACCTCTTGCAATGCGAGTTCGTGATGTTTCCCATGTTTCTTTACTTAAACAATATGTACAAAAATCTAATCTTGTGATTGATTGGTCTGTGTTATAGGTGGAACTAGAGGGAGAGTTCGAGTCAGAGCCAATGTGCACTCTAGATAGGAGGAGTCTCATGCTATAGAATCAAGTCATAGAGAAAGTCAATGTGTAGTGGAAGCACTTTGGGCCAGAGGATGCCACGTGGGAAATGACCGAGGCCATGAAATTTAATTATCTCTTCTTGTTTAGTGGATAAAGCAAGTTTGTACGTGATTGTACATATTGTATAAAGCAACTTATATACATCTCCATGAAATAATATGTGTTTTGCTTTGCTTTTGGTGTTTCATATGGGCACATGAACATATAGGGAAATGTTCCCTCAAGGGGGAGGGTGCTGTGACAACCCCACCCATGGTCATCTTTTAAAATACATTGTAAATATTTTTCTACATGTGAAATTTGAAAAAGGGGGTTGAGTAAAAATGACACAGATTCCAGAGCTCGGGAGGAGAATTGCTTACTTAGGATTTTGTGGTTTCTTGTGCAAGAATCCTGAATTGCAGGACAACCATTAAAGATTGGTTGGTGCAGGAATTTAAGAGAGTGGTTCTTGAAATTAAATGGGCTACAAAAGAAAGTAAGCAAGCCCATGTTGCTTGAGAAACAACAAGGAAATAGCAAGAGTACAAATAGTCTAGCAGAGAGACTACATGTTGTAGGTCAACAAGGACATAACAAAAAATGAAAAACGAGGAAAAGACAGTTGGAGGACTCATTCAAAGGTAAGTCTAGAATATTTCAAAGGGTACAAGAGGCAAAAAACGAAGGGAGATAGGAGTTCAAGCATCTAGTGAAAGAAAATGAGAAGGAAACTCTGAAACGAAGAGAAGAGGAGAGAAGGGGATTATTTCTAAAGCTCCCTCTTGATTGTGGGTTGAGATATTAGTCTCTGGAGCCCTGTAACAACTTAGGTTCCCTGAAGGATATGGTTCGAGATAGGATCCCTAGAGCCCTATAACAGCTTGGGTCCCTAGAGGTTGTGGGTTGAGAGAGAGGTCTCTCGAGCCCTGTAACAACTTGGGTCCCTAGAAGTTGTGGGTTTGGATGGAATTTATGGATCCCTGTAAAAACTTGGGTCTTATAGAGGTTTTGGGTTGAGATAGTAGAATTTGGAGCCCTGTAATAGCTTGGGAAGAGGTCATCCTAAAGCAGCACCAAAGGAAGACTTAATTGAAGACTTGTGGTTACTGAACTTTTGAACAGTGGATTCTAGACTCCCTAGGAGGGGGTGAGTCACTGTGAGTGCACTGAGGGGTGAGTTAGATTACCTTTGGACTCCCTATGTTGACAAAAGAAGCGTGATTCAGCTGATGGGATTGAGGAAAGGGGTCCTATGAGGTCCATGTTTCAGCTGGCAGTTAGTGTCTTAATCCGTTAAGAAAACATCCCCATCAGACTCTAGAATCTGGATCGGTGGTGGATAATGAAAGTAAGTGTGGTTGCAACTGTTATGGTTGAGTGGAGACTTACCCCACACTCAGTTTCCTTGCAAGTTGAAAGATAAGTATCTTCTTATAATTATTATCTGTTGATGAATGTATGATGCATTTATGACTATAATGGTTCTCATTTTTTGGTATTGCATTTGTGTTGTTAATTCTTGAACATGTGGTTACCCCTCCATGGGGAGATGTCAATGAATGACATGTCTAACATATCTATGTGTATAGTTATTTTGTAAATGAATGGCATTGATAATGAAATAAGTATTCTGAAACTTCTTAATTTGAAAATATGTGTGATTAAGCTTAATGATGTTGAACACAGAACATTTAATGTATGAAATATGCAAAGAACCACATGGTAATAAGGATTAGTTGATATAACATTGTGATAAACCTTATTCTAAATGACATGCTTAATTGTACTCAGAAAAACAAATAGATGAATAATAGAGTAACATAAGGTCATGTTGCAGGCCACAACAAAATCCATAAGAGCTTGGAATAAAATTCGAAATAGTGGGCTCATAAACCCATTTATTTATATAAAATAGTTACATTAAAGAGTGTTGGCTTAGTTGGGTCTGCTTTAACTTACATCCATTTATCTGTTTGTGTTACAAGCATCTTTGTCGGGCAATAGAAATTGTATTAACATTGAGGGATGTTTCCCTTGGGGCCAGATAGGCCCATCAACTTTACCTAAATGATCTTCAACTTTGCATTCTCACAAGGCTAGATATCTTTTGTTGGCATCCTAGTGTCACTAGTGAGGCACTAGAAGGCTCTTCATATCTCCATGGAGCTGCTTACAAGCTTGAAATGGATTTTGGAATTGTTGGTGTGTGGAGGACAAATTTAAATCCTCCTAGGAGTCCATGCCAAGCCTACGGAAGGTAATGGTCATTGGAGAACCTATGCTAGCATGTGTGGAACTCCCTGCATGAGAATGGGAGTGCAGGTGGGCCAAGAACTCCTTAGAGTCAGATTCGGCCAAGATTAGAAGGGGTAGCACCATTGAATGCCTTAATAAAAAATTGGTCTTCACATATGGCCTTGACATTTATCTAGAGTTTTTTCGGACCTTTGAGGTGGAGCCATGTTCGATAAGACTAGCTCTAGGAAGTTAGTGCTATTGTATAGCTTGTTCTTGGGACGATCATAGATATCCCCACCTAAGTCATTGACTAAGTCCCTTTGTCAAGCCATGGAAGAGAATGAAAACGAAAGACTTTTTGTGGAACAGATGGGCCAAGCCCTAAAATTAAAAGACAAGTTCATGTAACCTTATCCTTTCACAGATCACTCCTTCGTTGTTGAGACTTTCGATTGTTGTAGTTTATTCTCCCCTTACGCAATTGGTCGTGAAAGTGATGGCATGACCTAAAAGAAATACACTGGAAGAATGTTTTGGGAGGAAAAATGGGGCTAACAGGGATAGCGAAAGTCAAGACACGATGGTGGCCACGTAACCCTGATAATTATGTTGTTGGTTAGGGATGGACCTACCTGAGAGGTCATCCTATTGGGCTCACCAGGAACTTTCACATAAGGTGTCGATGGAAAGGAGTGGGGTGAGTAGTGTGGGATGATGTGGAAATGCCACCACATGTCTCAATTGGGAGAAAGGTTCATGCAGGGGTGTAAACCACGAGACTGGCGTGGTATAGAGATAAAATCCAAAGGCTTTTCGCTAGAACATTTCTAATGGTGCAAGAAAAGGAGAATCAAGATCGAAGCATAGGGATGACATGACATAATGATGTGGCATTATGAAATTAAATTATCAATGTTACTATTGGCTAGAGGCTTGGTCCAAAACCCACAAAATCCTGGACATCTAAACCGAAAGAAGGAACAAGAGGCGAAATGGAAAACGTCATCGAAATCCTAACAAGATGACATAGAAAGTGTATGTGACTTAGCCTGCACCATTGCGGTAATGCATGATTGGTCGTGGACTAGTCCACTTGCCAAGTCAGCCTCATGATAGGACCCCAGCAGAATAAATAGGATCCATATAGGTGGCTCGAGGGTGAAGGAAGCAGGATGAAATGGCATGTGCTTGTGGCATACCAATGAAAAAGAGGCCATATAGCCTCACCATCACGCAATCCCGATAATTGAAACCTGAAGGGAATTAAAGGGCACTTTTAGGTAGAACTCCATAAGGGAATGAACATGATGATGTGGGTTAGTTTCATGGAAATCCGCATAAGCCTTAAAAAGATCTCGTTGGAAGAGAGAGGACCCACAATAAGGTTATACTAATGTTGTGTTCTTGACAGAGTAAAGAGTCATCGCAAAAGAGGATGCATCTGGATAATGTGAACGAGCAATAGTAGTGATCGACAAACAAGCTTGGGCCTATGAGGAGAAAGTAAGAGGGGCCCATTTTCCATGCAAAACTAGAACAGAGAGCATGGCGGATAACGAAACACGCAGTTTTGGAATTTCCAGGAGAGGGTAAGCAGGGTGACGTGTTCAGTGGGGCCCACTTGGAAGGAAATTAGCTAATGCGAAGAGCGAAGGCTCATTGGATGTTTGACAGGCATATGCTATATATCTATATATATAGATATATATATATATATATATATATATATATATATATATATATATATAAACATGCAGTTTCTAACACGGAGTTAACAAAAAAAAGTAACTACCCCATCCCTTTAATGGTAACCTAGGCGGTCAAGTGACTTTACACTATTACAAATAATGATGATGATGATGATCTTGATAATACTAAGCTAGAGGATGATAATGTGTTAGTTGAAATTCATTTTCCAAGTGAAA
The DNA here is from genome assembly GCA_000404065.3 of Pinus taeda. Taxonomy (NCBI): domain Eukaryota; kingdom Viridiplantae; phylum Streptophyta; class Pinopsida; order Pinales; family Pinaceae; genus Pinus; species Pinus taeda. Next base: position 25,851 of record APFE030860724.1, read on the forward strand.
AGGAAAATGATCGTTGGATGGATGAATTAGATCATAAAATATTGAAGATGAAAAGCATAATAGAATTGTGGCACTTGAAGTTGAGATTGAAAGGCTCACAATTGAGAAAAAAAGAAAAATAAGTCACTTGAAATGTTTGATGAGAAGGAATTTTTCTTCAAGTGACTTATTTTCTTCAAATAAGTCACTTGAAATGTTCTGGGGTAGAAGAGTCAAGGAGAATTGAAGATGTAATGGGAAGGCAACTTAAAGAAAGAGTTAGTCATCATAAAAAACTTGTAGTTGAAGTAGTTTCAACAAGAAAAGAATTAGAAAATAACAGATATAGATCAACGAAACTATAAGAGATGATGAAGAAGCTTTCAGAAACTCTAAATTAGAGGATGGTAGCAACATTATTAGCAAGGAAGCAACCAAGAACAGGGGAAAAATAAGTAGTCAAGAAAAGAGCCGAGAAAAGTACCTTCATCAAGAAAATTCTTTGTACCTTTCTTGAGATCTGTCAAGTGCTTAATTTGTCATAAACTTGGACACATTGCAACAAATTTCATAAGTAAAAGGATAAGATCTTCCTATTATAATATACATAAATATATGTAGCCAAATAAAAATCCCTATCAAGAAAATAATAAAGGAAGATCTCTCCCATCATAAAGATCATCTACAATCTGGTACAACAATTATTTTTATGGCTATTTTTACTCATGTGGTAATGTAGGGTATATTAGAAATAGAATATATGCATATATTTCCCCTTTTCTTGGCCACATTTGATGTTATATGTCTAAAAATATTGGCCAAATTTCTAAATATTGTAAGTTTACTAGTTTCTTTAAGGAATAATATCAAAAGGTGAAGGTCATTCAAATCCATATAGACAAGAACCCAAAAATAGGTACAAATGTTAGACATTAGCCCATCAAAGTTTGGAAGGAGCAGTAAGAGACTTCTATGAGAAATTGAGGCTTTCATGGTGTAAAGGGGATCATATGGTATCATCTTGGGATTTCATAAAGGATCGTTGAAGGTGCACGCATAGCAGAAGCATTGTGTGTGGAAAAATCGGCATGTTAGGAAGGACGTGGACAAGGTTTGAAGGTTTGTTTTTAGATCATTGATTCATCTTTGTTTTAGCTTAATATTTATTGGTTTAGACATGGTAACGAAGCATATGAAACAATGTGTATGTTCAAGGTTCTAATCAAGTGCGAGTTGGGTTTTCTACTAGATGCTTGATTGATGTAGTCACTGTTGTATATGATGGGAGATTATATTGTAAGGTCATTCTAAGTTTGTGTTATTCATTTATATATGTTGCTAGGATTTATGACCAGATTGTGAAAAAAAATTGTATTGCCATAAATTGTGTTAATTTGATCTATTGATGACCATATTTTTGGCGTTGGTCATATGCTACGAAGAATTTTATGTTACTAGTGTTGAATCTGCGAAGACTGTAGTGATTTAGGTTTTGATAAAAGGTTTGTGATTGATGAGTTGTTTATAATTTATGTTATGAATATGAGCATGAACGTCTCAGGTAGAGAGTTGTCAAGGCATGGAGATCACGAAAATATGTCACATGTCCACACGGAGCATCTCAAATGCTTCTAGTGGAACAACAATTGATTGTTGGCATTATGATCCCTTGCTAGTAGAAAAGGGAAAAGACAACATTTCTATGAGCTTCTCATGCAGGGGTTATGAATGCTCCTTTTGGTTGAGCATATGGTAATAGAAAATGTTATGGATATCTATGATGATGTTTTATTTGGCCAAGTTAAGAAAGAATGTGCATTGGATTTTGTGTAGCTAAGGTTTGCATGGCAAAACACTTATTCTTGTTGTTTTATGGAGTAAGATTCTATATTGTTGCAAAAATATTTGTACTCCTTTAACATGTTTATTTGATAGTTTCTCATGTATCGTGTTTCAGTTAGTATGTTGATTAGTTTTTGTGAAAGATAGATATGTTGTGAATGATGACCTCTTTGATGAAAAGATCTATTGCTCTCCACTATGAATTCGTCTTAACTTAGAATTTCGATGCACTTCTTGTCCACTCACAGAGGCTATCGATTATTGAGATATGCTTAGGGTTTTAGTATTTTTTGTGTCATTGAAAAATATTTTGTGACATAATGGATGATTGTAAATAATGTTTTGCTACTGCTTCAAGAGAATATTGTTTCACTGCTTCATATGTTGATTTATTTAATATATGTTGATGATGATGAGTCATGTTATGATGCTTGCTAGCTTGTTATCTAAAGTTAGGGTTTGTGTTGTCGGAGTATGAAGTCTTGAGAAGAACTATAGTTGTATGTCGTTAAGCCTCACTGATGATATAATGCTATATTGATGAGGAGATGTATTGCTAAAAACATCTTGCGAGTTTATTGTATTCTCGTAAGCTGTGCTTTGTCATATTTTTTTCATAGAAGGTTCAGAGTGTGTTACCCACTTCTATTGTTAATGTATAGTTGAATCAACCTTATTTTTTTGTTAGTGTAATGTTTCTACCAAGGTTTGACATATTGTTGAGAAAAATATTGTTGATGAGGGATTTTGTTAATGTTGTTAATAACATGTTATTCACTAGGACCAACTGATTATTCACCTTGTGATTGAAGATGTATGAAAAAGAAGTATTAATGTGTATTACCAATGTGTTGATAAAAATCATCATGTTGAGAATGGACAATTGTTATTGTTGGGTTGTATTCCTTGCTAAAATTTTAGATAAAGAAGGAAAAGTATGCTTTTGGCATGTCAGTTGCTAATTAGTGGTTTTGTGAGAATGTGTTGGCATGTTTTATCTACCTTACAAGATGTTACCCTTTGTCATTGATGTCAAAGGGGGAGAGAGAAAGACCAGATGGTTGTCTATTTGCAAGAGGTTTCGATCATGCCAAAGGGGGAGATTATTGACATTACAAGAAGTCACATTAATGTCAAGTCATGATTATTTCATTGTTTGATGATGTGGACACTAAGTGTTTAGTGTGTTGTTGTGGCATGATGTTGGTGCTACAAGTGATTGAAATAATCCTTTATAGTGGGATGATGATGGTGTTGAAGTTGACAATGAATTTGGGCAGTGATCCTTTTAGGTTTCTAATTTTATCAAGTTTTTATAGGCTTGTTAGAGCATCCACACAGCATTATCGTTGGCTTGTCATGATATACCAATGACACTATCATAGGATTTCCATTCAATGCTCATGGCATTGCTTGTAAATGAAGAAAAGAAAACAAAAGGTCAAACCAATCAAATTTCCCATGGAATTCCCAGTGATAGAAGCGACTGACTTGATCTGCGATTTTTATAAGATAATTGATTATGTAATAAGTTCAAATTGGTCTCATAAAGGAGTAAATGCATTAAAATTCTAAGTGATTGTTTGATTTTGTCATGTAATGCAATAATCTAGTTTCCTTTGGTTTATTCAGAAGTTTGGACAATAAGGTTAAATGTTTGTGGTTGTGGGTCTCCTTTTAGTCGCACCGTGTGAAAATGATCTCTTGTAGATGATCGATCTGAGACACGTGAATAATGAATAAAATCTATGTGAGGTTGTAATCTCATTCAATGAATGACCAAGATGTAGGGTGGACAAAATTTAATTACGAGGCATTGAAGTTGACTAGACTGCGAATATGTTGTGCATATGAAGAATATCCCAGTGCATGTTAGAGGCCAAGGACAGAGTGAGTCCATGGAAGATATGTCACATTACATATAGCTATAACAGTTAGTGTGTGGTTTTCTATGTATGTAGAGGATGACATAATGAGTGGTTGTGCCATTATAGGTCAGAATGAGTGTGCACTTGAGTAGAAGTATAGCCTTGTAGAGTGGTACCAACCTCTTATTGTATGAAGTGCAATTTTCAGGGTCAATGGTAGTGATAATTGAGAAAAAATGTTGGAACAAATGTATTGAAGTGTTGGTTTGCGTAACATAGCCACAAATGGTAGAATTTCCTGAGTATTTTTATGATTTTATTTATAAGGTTTTGTTGAAAGGAATCATGAATTTGGGGTTATTAGAAAACTGTTGTATCATTCATATACCATAGATGATTTGAGTCTTCTCGTTGTAGTGCTCATTCACTCTATAAAGGAAAATACTTTATATGTATGACTGATCTTCAAGACATATATTCCATTTACTATTATTTATGCCATGTACACTTGTTTGTGAGGGAGAATTATGTATGGTTAAGTGAGAGTTATTTTTATATGGTGCTATGGCTTACAATTGTTGAGTGGGTTTATCGCTAGGGGTTATTTTTGAGGAATTGTTTGTTAAGAGTGTTTTCTATTGTATGGTTAAGAGTATGTTTAAGTGTTGAGTCAGAGGGATGAGATTGTGACATTGATGCTTGGGTTATGTTAGAGTGAATGTTGAGTCAGTTGTTGTTGTTGAGCCTTGACATAGAGATTTTTTTTTTTATAAGCTTGTATTGATGATTTTTTTGGAGAGAGAAAAGTCTATGTTGATGAAATAATTTGGGTCCAATCTGAAAATGCATGAAAGGATGACCCATAGTGATTATGGATGTTGTGGCCTCCAAAATGTGGTGGCTTATTAGCTAGTAGTGGCTAGAAAATCATTTTAGTGGTGGTGGCTCCTTATTGGTAGTGAAAAATAGAAATAATATAGAGGATTTGTGGCTCCTAACTACTTGGGCTAGCACATGAATGTAAAAGACATTTAAGAATAACTAAGAAAATGAAGCAAAGTTGTAGGGTGGTTTTTCTCCCCTTGAGGGTTTCCACCATAAATACTTGTTTCTCATCATTTGATGGTTTTCATGATTTTTTTGTATTTTTTCATGTAATATTGATTTTTTAAAGATGTTAAACTTGGTAAAAATGTACAAAATGACACTAGTGATCAACCCCGCAGTGATATGGTTTCCAACATTTATGATTACAACTAGGGATCATGTAAGTTACTTGATATTGTGGCTTAGGGAAGCTCCATAAATCAACCCGCAAACTATGGAGGTCTCTATCTCAAGTGAAAATTAGAAGGCATGAATTCTCTATTGCCAGTGTAACTTTGGCACAAAGATGGTTGTGGTGACTAGTCATGGATTATTCAACCAGAATGAATAACAAATTTTATTTATGGGCGGCTCTATAGACTGTGGTTGGAGGCTTTTTTTAACTCCTTTAATTCTCTCTCTCACATACCAATATGATAGATGGACTAAAAATTAAACCCAATAATAAGACACTCAAATATGAGTTGATACTCTATAAATTGCTTCATTCAATTCCTTAAGATTACAAGATTATAAAGATTCAAAACCACTATGAACAATCCTTGCTAATATTAACTTACATATAGATGACATACACATGACTCATAGCTAAATTTATCTTTCTAAACATAACTTGAACTAATAGCTAGTCGATCACTTTACTTAAAAGGAGAGATTACTCTCTAACCATATGTGTTTTCAATGTGTATCTTCTTGAACAAAGTATAAGATTTAGTGTACAACTAACACTATGTTTTTGGGTCTTTAATTGCATTGAGAGGTGGTCTAACCCAATATAGGGGGTGATGTGTAGGTGCAAATGTTTGTATATATGTGTGTGTGTGTGGGCTCAATTAAAAAATAATAAAAGGGTAAAAGTAATAGAGCACAATATGATGGAGATGTTGTAGTGTCAGTGAATGAGTGTAACCATTTAAATTTGGCTAAATTAATAATAGAAAGTTAAAAGTAATAAAACTAATAAAATTCATTTTTTTATATTGTAATTTTGTTTTGTAGGCCTCAACTCAAGTTAGAAATTATGTTATGGAAAAAAATTGAATAAATAATTGTAAATGCTAAAAGTCATCATATAGTCTTCCTTTGATGTTGTATAAATTTTGGTGGTACCTCTACTAAGTCTACATATTTATAGTTTTACTCCTACATAATTGCGTAAGAAATCATAAATAATGGTGGGAATAGCTCTTGGTAAGTATAATTATTTACATATGATTCCTATCCATTTTTTATGTAAAGGCTTTCTTAAACTATGGTGGGAAGTAATTGATGGTAAATATGTTATTTATTTGAGTGTAAGCTATTTTGGCGAGAGGTACTTGAGTGTAAGCTATTTTCAAAGATTTTATTTTTGGATAGTTTCCCTGCAAAGCTTAAGAAAAAAATTAGTACACAAAGACTGGAATAAGAGATTCAAGTTATGGTCCAATCTAATAAATTAATTTTTTAATAATAATGAAAAAAAAATATTTATTTTCCAAATTTAAACATTATAATTTGCATTGGCCATGATCAATAGACAAATCGATTGTTAGAGTCCTGCCTTGGTAGGGACTAATAGTGATTCCATAGTCACATTTAAGTTTTATTAATAAGCACATAAAAACTTAATACTTACAATAAACTTATTCTTAACCATGGATAGTCACCCCCATTTTACCATAGATATTATTAACTTGTGAATAGATTTTGTTACAATACCAGGTGAAAATACCATGGCTTATCAATACCTCATTCCCAAAACCCATAACTCGTTTCACAATAAAAAAATAAAATGTAAAATATATTAGACCTTATATCATTGATTACATAGAGTGACAATTTTGGATCATATGGAGAGAGATAGGGGGGAGAAAAAGAGAGTGGGGGGGAGATAGTGGAGAGAGATATTGGGGGTAGAGAAGGAGAGAGATAGGGAGATAGTGATAGAGTTGGATGACCTAAAGAGAGAGAGAGAGAGCAAAGAGTGAAAGAGATGGAGAGAGAGGAGGGGAGGGGGAGAAGGTGAGAGGGAGGAAGAGATGGAGTTAGAGGAGGAGAGAGAGGGAGGGAAGAATAATGACATAGAGAGATAAACCTAGAGAGAGAGGGAGTGACAAAGGGAGAGATGGTGAGAGAGTGAGGGGAGATGAGACAACGGAAGATAGAGGTAATGAGAGGAGAGAGATGGGGAGAGAAGGATAGAGGGATGGAGAATGTGACAAAGTTTGATAATAGAGAGAGAGAGAGAGTGATGGGGGGGAGACAGAGGGAGGTGTGTGTGTGTGTGTGTGTGTGTGTGTGAGAGAGAGAGAGAGAGAGAGAGAGAGAGAGAGAGAGAGAGATGGGGGGAGACAAAGGGAGGTGTGAGAGAAAGGGAGAGAGAGAGGACTTAGAAAGAAGGAAATAGGGAGGGGGGAGAGGGATTTGGAAGGGGAGAGAAAAGGAAGAACAAAAACATATAGAGATAAAGGTGGAGAGAGAGAGAGTGAGTGACAAGGGATAGATGCACCTCCCTCTTGGGGCTTGATAGATCTAGGGTTAGGGTGGATCTAGACTGGTATAAAAGGTTACAATTCTCGAGAAACATTGTGACTCACATCCATTTCATATGTAATTTACATTAATTCTTTGTCCCTTTGTAATTTCATGTTTGACAAATTTCAAGTGAATATGTAGGGAATATTAAATTCCATAAGAATTTTATGCACAAAGAACTCAATTTCATTATGAAATGAGTGTAGTATTTAACAATTGGTAGTTTCTTAATGAGATGTTTTTTTTTTAAGATTTATTAGTTGTTTATTGAATTGATTTTTTTGAGTAATTTTATTGTTTATTTGGCTTTGAGTCCTATTAAAATTTGAATAAGATCTTAATTTTAAAATTTTAAGTCTGTATGATTCAAATGTATTAAATTTTTCCAAATTGAATTTAGCTATACAGGGAACATTGTTATCTCAACAGTAAAACATTATAACCTCTACCAAAACATTTAAACATTATATCTCTACTAAATTATAACTAGAAAAATTAAAAAATTACTGGTATAAACAATTCCAATAGATAATAAAAATAACATATTTATGTACAAATAAATAAGTTCCCTCATCAACAAGTTCATTGTTAAAGGTCATGACCCAAACAAATTTGAAACTCAGAGAATGCCAACAATTTCATTAATGTGCATAAAAATTTATAATGATAAATAATAAATGTGTTAAAAAAAATTATTAGTGTAAATTAAAATATATATAAAAATGTGATTTTGTATTAATTAAAAATAAGTATAAGAATTTAGTAAATAAAAACATACCTGAACATATAATAGCTCATCATAATTGTTTCATTGCAAAAAGTAGTTTTAGATATAATAAAACACTAACACCTCTTTAACCTAAAAGCCACTCAAAAACTTAATCAAATACCAATTACAAGCTCTAAGCAAGAAAAAAAAAATCTTAAAAAGAACCTAATTTTAAATATAACCAACACTAACACCTCTTTAACCTAAAAATTAAAAAACACACCAAAACTTAATCAAATACTAATTACAAGCTCTAAGAAAGAAAATGAAAAAAATCTTAGAAAAAACCTCAGAGAAAAAAAAAACCCAACCCAACCCAACCCAACACAACATGAACGGTAAAACTGTATATCACAACGATGCATTTAACTAAAACGCTATTTCATTAAATTTTATTCCACATGTATAAGCTTACACCTTACAATCTTTGACTTAATAAAGTTTTCTTTTTTGCGAACTATTTATAAAAAGTTTCATTCCTGATTTTGACCAAGAAAAAACTAAAGCATACACTAAACTGAAAATGAAGCTATATGGTTCCCACTTCAGATCAAAATGCAACGAGACTTCCAAACCAGTACCCTTTTGTATATGTAAACCTGTTGGCAGTTGAACATATAATGTAATATGACTCTTTCAATGCGTCTTAATCAGACTAGTATCTGATTTACACATGGCAGTAAAGTTTTCATACTCGAATTTAACGTTCTACAAATCTCATGCCTTCATGAACATAATCTGTGCTTTGGAACTATTTCATGAACAACTTAGTAAATTGATATTCTGTATATATTGATGCAACTACTTTACTCAGTAATTATAAACGCAATTAGATATAATCACTGAACAAATGAATATGCAAATATCATCTTTCTACACCACTGTTCAATTTCGCCACGAAAGTTCTGAGGCTTACAAAAGATTTGATTTTCATAAGCATCCTCGTCGACAGCCTTGAAACCAGCTTATTCTTTTTAAAGTTATGACCAAAACTTATTTGAAACACATAGGATTGCCTACAATTTAATTGATGTGCATATAAACTTGTAAACTTTGAACGAAAGTATTACCTTCAGGCTGGTGGCAATGTTTGAATTTGAGAGTTTCAACAGTGAAATGCAGCCAAAAGCACAGACCAGGAGTTCACAGCTCAGAAATACATAGTAGATTGGCAAAAATGTAGCAGTATAGTTTCGGTACTGTATAGATAACATGACTAATTTCATACCCACTGCCAGATTTCAGTACAGCAAAGGCCTTAAATCTCAGTACTATATGCATGAATATGATAAGGCTTAAGGCAAGCCAATTATTGATTTACAGCCTTTCCATCTTGCACTGCGAATAAAGTGATAATAGTGATATTCAATAGATAGGAAGAAAAACATTAAGGCAATTATATTCACCCATTGCATGATCAGTATATGCGAAGATTTTGTTATAAAATCCAATCCAATAGACAGAAAAAATATTAATCATCTTTTTCTGCAAACTTAGGGAGATTCAAATTTAATCCCAGTGGGGACAGTACCTTCACTGCAGGAGGCGAGGCAGAGAGTTACTAGTCTTCATTATTTTCTTCTGGTGTGAGATTCAAATCGAACCCCAGTGCAGACAGTGCCTTCATTGCAGGAGGCGAGGCAGAGAGTTGCGTGTCTTCATTATTTTCTTCTGGTGTGAGCTTCAAATCGAATCCCAGTGGGCACAGTGCCTTCACTGCAGGAGGCGAGTCCGAGAATTGTGTGTCTTCATTATCTTCTTCTGTTGTGAGATTCAGATCGAGGGACAGCATAGTCGCCTTCTCGACTTCAGGAGGAAGAAGTTGGGTGTCTACCGCTCTGGAGGTGGAAAAAGAATCACAATAAGAGGTTGCATGAAGTAGATTCTTCGGCCCCCAGGCTGCCCCTACCCGCTCATGGCCTTGGTGTGTGTCGATCTGAGTCCCCACAATCCTCCCCAACAAAATCACCGCCTCAGGTGGCCGCTGCAAAATATCCGCACGGTATTCCACAAGATTGAGGGAAGAAGTAGGGTTACGTTGAGGGTTTTGGTTGCAATTATTAGTTCTCACCCTTTCATTCCCCACTTTCTGCATTCCCACTGTACCATTCAGGTAATGGTGTGACCAGGGCTTCTCCTTTTCAGGATTGACGCTTCTGGCTACCAACTTATTATTGATTTTCTCCTGAAAATTAAGGTTTCGATCCGCGGGAATACGCGGAGGGACAGGAACGTTTGTGGTTGTTGCTGAGGGCGATACTTGATGAATGGCTGTCCACCTGTCGAGCGCGGCGCTTCGGCCCTGCGCGCCGCATGTGAGGTTGTCAGGAGAGGGGAAATTGATCTTGGCATGGGGTCTTTTCAGAACTTTGGCAGCTCTGTCGTATTCCTTTGCTGCTTCTTCCGGGGTGTCCCAGGTGCCCAGCCAAACGCGACATTTCCTGAAGGTATCTCGTATCTCAGCCCCGTAACGGCCCCCCTTACGTTTTCTGACGCCAATGTAATGGTTTTCCTTCGGGGCATTGGCATTGCCATTGCCATCAGTTACACTTTTCTTACTGCCATCGCCTTCCAGATCTCTGGGAGCCATGGAATCCTTTCGTCAAAGCAGAACGAACTGAAAAGCGTATGCTGAGCTCGGCGAAGGAGTGAGAAGGGAGCGGGGATGGGAAACTAAGAGTCCCGTTCTAGTTATAGCGAAGCAGAGCTGAGGTGGACATTGACAGCTGGGTGGACTTTGACAGCTGGCCCGTGACGGACGGCCGGCCGGCCGAACCTCCCGTCTGCGCTCACGGCGGCAGAAGGGCATTACGACGCTGAACGGCTGAACCCCCAAAATACTGCTGCGCATAAGCCTTGGAACCTGAAGCTGCAATCTGACAAGGCGACTTTTTTATTTTAGGTTTTGGTTTGAAATTGGAAAAATTAATTTAATATTAGAGAGATTTTTCAAAATATCGTGTCACCAAAACATCTTGCACCTTCGACGCAGTGGAGATGGTTTTGCCCCTTCGACGCAGTGGAGATGGTTTTGCCTTTTTAGTCGGAATTTGATCGTATAATGTATTTTTAAGTTAAAACAATATATATATATATATATTAATTATAAATTTATTATTTAATTGTGTCGAGAGGTATTTGTTTCTTCGAGGGTTGAAGTTAGGAAGGTGGTAGGTAATTGTGCTTCCACCAGCGGAAGAAAGTTGGAAATCGGTCACATGCACATAAATTTATATTTTTTTAGTTAGGATAATTATTATTTTTTAGTGAGGATAATTATTATTAGATTTATTTATTATTTTTATTCAAAAAATAAGAAGGCAAGCTTTCTCTAATTTATTTCCTTATGTCTAAATAAAACAATTTATTAACTAAGCAAGGTAATTTTAAGGCACACTGTGAGTGTAAGATTTGATTACATATATATTTACTCACGCATTTGAAATTCAGAATATTTTATATTAATGTAATTTTATATGTTTAGGAATTTGTTTAAAATTTATACACGAAAACTAAATATTCTATGGTGTAGAAGTCATTTTATGAAGAAAAATGTGGGATAAAGAGGTGAAGGTTTAAGGGGAACATAGGGACAAGAAGCAATAAACATAGGTGAAGAGTGGGATATTTAACCAATAAATAAATAAGGAAGATGCTCCAAAGACGTCCCCAAAACTAATAAAATAAATAGAAAAATAAAATTTTAATTAAAAAGACAACTAAAAAAGAATAGAAGAACGACAAAAAATGTGAATTAAGAATAATTAATATAATCTTAATTAAATTTATAAAATAAAAACAAAATTTTTTAATTTGCCCTGTAATAATAATTAAGAATTATAATAATTACCTTAATAATAATAATTCCAATATATTTTGTTCGTTATTCCGTTGACTCTCTTTTCTTTTAAGTAAATTTCTCATAAAGAATATGTAGAGAAACATATCTCTCTCCACATATCCCTTATTTATTTATTGGTTAGCTCTCCTACTTTTCACCTATGTTTATTGCTACTTATCTATGATAAAGAGTGAAGTGTTCACTAGAAACATCCAACATTTCACTTCTTTATCACACAATTTTCCCGAGAAATAACTTTTACACCATGACTAATAAATATGGAAATATACATTTATAAATATTTTATATTTTCAAAATTGAATAATATAATTTTTCCAAATCAAACTGCGTGATGGTCTTCATGAAAAAAGTCACTCCCTTAAATAAATCATGCTTCATCACCTTCCTACTTTAAGTAATCCATCCTTTCTCACTCATCCAAAAGGAATTTAAATTATAAACATAATGTCCTACCTTAAATGAGTCATTCTTCATCACCTTTCTACTCTACTCTAGATAAGCCATCATTTCTCACTCGTCCAAAACAAAGTTATATTATAAACACAATTGTATACATTTACCTAAAATCCAAAGTGAATTTCTTAGTTACAAGTCAACCTATTTCCCTGTAAAAATATGCTTTAAATTTATGCATTCTCAAATTATTTCATCGAATTTAAGTTTTGAAGCAGTAACTACTTTAATTTTAATTTTAGTAATGATAAACATTTTCACTCATTTGAACGCTATATTATAAACATAATAGTATATATTTCATTTTTAAAAAATTAAGAAATAATTTTAGGGAAAATTCCAAAATATAAATATTAATTATATAATATTTAGTTATGTTTTTTGTTAATTATAGTTTCGCTGATTGGAGAAATGTTGATATTAGTTGGAGAAATGTTAATATTGGTTGAAGAATTGTTGATATCATTTTTAAATATGTTCAATTGTCATATATTATGGGTTCAATTCCTAATGAGCATATTTTATGAACTTTGTTGTCTAGATTTACCCATTCAACATCTAGATTTACTTGAGGATGTCTAGATTTACTTGAAGATGCCTAGACAACTTTGGCCTCTAATAATAAATCTATTCAAGCTATTATTTCTCAAATGTGGCAAGAGTACCTAATCATGTACGTGAGTTACTTAAACAGATAAACCTTGTCATTGAGTAGGGTTCCACTCTTCGACGTACTCCTTAGCATCAAATGTAGGACTCTCGGGATACTTTATGGCAAGTGTAGGAATGGTCAGGAATCCTCATAAATCACAAGCTACCAATTTATGGTTTGTGGGATTAGGTTAAGAAATTTAAGGAGAATGTTGATGTCCTAACTGATCCCTCTAAGCAACAAAAAATATTTGACTAAATTAAACAAAAGGATGTTGAAGTTATTACACTAGAAAATGCATCACAACAACTGAAGAAGACTATTTGCGATCTTATGGCCACTATTCAATACCACTAACTATCTATAGTTGTGTCAACTTAACTTACCTATCAATTCTAAGTAGAACGGTTTACTTGTGGCCTGACGAAAAGTTCTAGATGCTGCCACCACCCAAAATTTTGTTCATCAAGGCAGCAATTTGTTCTGAAAGTGGCAACATCACTTGGATGCATATAGATCCTCGTATGAGTCAATTATCCAAACTTTTCTTGAGTTGGGTCCTCCATTGGATGCAGTATCATTTGCGCATGCAAAATATTGACTCAAGGGAACGTTAATAAGCTGTTCTTGGGGCCTATTAGGTCTTTCATTTTGGTGCATCGATTTCGATCATAAATCAGTGGTGAAAAGAAGAAAAAAAGCTGTAGAAAAAAGATAGCAAGACCAAATTGTTATTTTGGAATTTATCAAGTGAGCAAGGAAGCAGGATTGACATCATAAAAGAGAAAGGCAGTTAAATTGATTTTATCAAGAACGAAATTAAATTTGACAATGTCACATAAGTTAGATTGATCCCATAAAAGCATGTGAGTTAAGGTTGACAACATCAAAGGAACGGGTTAATTAATGACATCAAAAGGCCAAATCTATAAAAGAGGTTGCTTGCAGAGTTGCAGGACACAACTACACTTAGTCACAAATAAATAGAGAGAAGGGAAATCTAGAGGATAAAACCAACATGCATTCGTGATTTCTATTCATGTTATGATAGTGTACCTATGTATTTATCATTATGTATTTGAAAGGATTTGATGCATTAAAGCATAATTGTAACTTTGTTGATTGGCAAGAAAGAAGTTGTAATGTATGATTTGGCCTTATATTAATAAAATGAGATTGTATGATTAAATGGGCACCTTTGATGTAATGTGTTTCGTCTATGCATTATTTGAAAATTTTATTGTAAGTTCATAATTATAGTCATGTATAGTGGATCACTATATTTTTAATGGTGGATAACATTTTTAGATGATAAATGAATCCACACACATTTTAAAAACCCCTTCAACTTACTTATAGTCCTGGTACACTTTGGGTGATACCTTCTTCCCTTGTAGAATATTGAAAATGCTAGTGTAGGGTAGACTACAACAAAACCCTTTTTTGGATCATGAAGGAGAACCTTGGTCTTTGCATTATTTTTCACCAACAAGCCCAATTTTTTTTCTTTGATAGCATTATATTTATAAGTGGTTACATACACTTCATTATAATAGTCCACAACAATATAACATTTAATATTTTGAAATCTTAGATTATGTAAACTATCACTTTAGATCCTAAATTAATTATTAGTAGCGTTTTTCTTGAATTTATAAAATAATGAAAATTAAAATATAAGAACAAGCAAATGAGCATGCTAGCAATACAAGTGAACATTTATCTTAGGGAACCCAATATGTGAGAAAACCAAAATAGATTGTGAAGTTTTTAATGTGTAGAACATTTTCAATTGGATAGAAACTATGGTCGAAATGTTTTAATCCTAAAAATTTATAATTGATACATCAAAATGATTTTATAAGGTTCTAGAGACGAAATCTCAAAAATAAAACATACTTCTAAATTAGGCCCTCCAAACTAATTTGTTTGATTTTTCTACCTAAAAAGTACAACATAGATAAATAATATATAATTATCCATTTCAACTTAACAATATAAACATCATTTTGAAAAATGATATTTTTAAAGATTTACAAAATGAATAGTTTTAAGTGAATTTTTTTGGAAAACTTTTCCGTTTATTTTCCAATCTAATTTGTGTAGAATCCAACATTGAAATTACAAACTTGAAAGACAAACTCTTCACAATTCAAGTATCTTATAAAACTAAAATTTCATTCTACTACTTTCATTTGACTATATATTAACCCTCGTTAATTTAATGTTTTGATATTTTTCTAATTTTTCCAACCCATCTTTAATAATATTTCGATTAAACTTTTAAGCCTGGTCGTAATATCTTTAGCTTGGTCCTTTTAAAGATTTCTGGCTTGAATCCAGTTTGTGAGAGTATTATTGAATTGTTTACACAGTTATATCCGGCACTAACAAATTAAGAACATACAATCACAACCTTAACACTATCCTACTATGAATTGTACCACGTCAACCTCCTTTTAAAAGGTGTCAACGTGAAAGAGTTTAATGGGAGTCTCATGGAGGACCATGGAGGTAAAGTGTTATGTGATATGAATTAAACAAAGCCACCCTAGTATGAACATATTTAATGCCATGTTGTAGAACTTTAGGGTAGGGATTTAGGATTTTGTCACGGCATATTAAAAGAAGGTTTTTAATTTGCCACATACTTTAATTGCATTGTAAAGTAGTTTATTTTTATAAACTTGGTATTTAATTCCCTATTTCTGCGAGCTTCGTAAATCAATTTGTGATTAAACTAAAAGCCGTGAAATTGGGCATGCGTAGAATACTTAGCTTATTGTAAAATGTACATTAATTGTGCACGTTATATTAATCTCGAGGTTTCCGCCCGGGCTCATTTAACAATGTATCCGGGGAAACAGTCCAAACAAATATTTGTTTCATCCTGACAGTGTACATATACTCCAAACATTAGTTGCCGTAATAAATATTAGCTTCCTTCTGGTAAATCCGTTGGAAGTTGATTCAGTCCCCCACCGTCTCCTGCCGGCAGCTTTTCACCCTCACGTTTCTTCGGTCTCTTTCATTATAAATTGAAGGGACTTTCACTCCTCACCTTCCGCATTTCATTTCCTCCTGTCAGACTCCCGCCTCGAGTGAGAATAAGCTCTTTCATGGCTCCTACACGCGGACATAAAGATGGCAATGACGAGAGTGGCCCGATTGAAACTGTTGCCAAGAACGTGCAATATATAGGTGTGAGATACAGAAGTCCGGGCCGTTACGGTGCAGAAATCAGAAACCGCTTGTGGAAAAGGCGTATCTGGCTCGGTACATTTAATTCCGCTGAGGAAGCTGCTAGAGTATACGATGCTGCAGCGAGGCATCTAAGGGGAAAATCAGCCAAAACTAATTTCCCCGTTCCCCAGCTTGACCCAGTACCAGAAATGAGCCGTCACAACCAGAGCTACAACATTCAAAGCAACAGCACTACCCTTAAGTTCGTATCCACTGATTCTCCTGCCGCTCTGGATAGGCGGACTCCGCTTAACGGCGTCCC
>APFE030860730.1:0-18143 GCA_000404065.3 Pinus taeda
CAATTCCCATATATTTCAAAAAATATAAAGTCATACAAATTGATTCAACAAAAACTTTGTCCAAAATTTTGAAAAATTGGAATGTACTTTTCAACAAATTTATAAAGGAAATTTTCTCCATGAACTACAATGAAGTACATGTTCTATTGAACATTCCAATGTACTCATGTTTTTGTTTGATATGATGAAGTGTCTTAAGAAAGGGGAATAAAACTTCCATAAGCCATGCATCTTTCTCTTTTCTTGTATATTCTTTTATCAAGATGTGGTTTGATCGATATTTGATGAATTGAGAACTATGATTTTTTTGTATCTATTAGCAATACATTTGATTCTTCATAATTATCTCCATATTGGGACCACACATCGCTCAACTTTTTCTCATAAAATTGTCCTATTCTCCCTGCTTCCAATTTTGCTTGAAAATGACAATGACACTTGTCCCATGCAAATTTAAAGTCCTCTGTATCAATATTTTATTTTTCGAGTACTTTTCAAATCTACTTTGCAAGGGCATTTAATGTCCATATTGCGACATCATAATTTTTTAAGCAATATTTTAATACCTCTAACTAAAAAGGGCTTAAAAAATAGGACCTATCACCAAACTGTCAATCTGGTTCTTTTTCAATATGAAAATTTTGTTCATCTTTATTGTATGATTGGAAGAATGCTCCTTCCATTTCAAATATCAACAACATCTTTTGACTTGTAGTAATTCCCATATGCATATACACTACAACCACATGTATGATATTAACATATCTCCACTTCAACACGTCATTGCTTAAGGACATAGAAACCTATCATTTTAAAAATGATGATAATATTTATTATGAATTGTTTCCATTTGTATGATAAGGTAATTTTACAATGAGTGAAATTATCACAAAATACAAATACAATTGCCCCATTAAAATGAACAAACAAATAATATGTTTACTTTATACATACAACCTAATACCTTTATTTAATTTGTATGGAATAAAGTATTATAACAATGCATTGACCCACCATTTAAATCGCTAATTTTGAGACTTATAATGATTTATTTAATTGCAATTGAAAAATATAATAACAATGGTCTATTGCAAGTAAAAAAACTAATTATATATTGTTTTTCACATACAATATAATACAATTTTAAAATTTCAAACCTAATTAATTATATGTTAATTTGTAGATTTTCTACCTTAGTTTCCTTTGGTGCTTCTTTTAGTACAAATTGTATGTTTATTGTTGGTGCTACATACAACTTAATATAGTTTTTCAACATATATGGAATAAAAAAGGTTATAAGAATGCAATGGGTCACCCTTCACATTACTAATTCTAACAGGTATAACGATAACTTAAACCACATTTAAAAAAAATAATTGTAATGATTAATTAAAAATAAATAGACGAGTTTATTCTATTAAATTTACATACAATGTAATCCATTGTAAAAAAAATATATAGCATGGGAAATTTTGATATGAAAACATTAAATGACCATTCATCTCTCAAAAAATAAAGAAAAAAAATTAGTAATGACAATCCAACTCAAGAATTATTTTATTATTTTTGTGAAACAAAAGTAATAATACATGATGTCATACATATAATATCATGAAATATACATCGATAATCTTAAGGTACTTATAAATGTAATTGAACATCCTTCAAAATAGCCTACACGTGTGTAGCCTTGTTGAGTTTATGAAACATTCTCCATAGCTCATTGATCAAACAATTATCCCTTTGATTTTCTCGAATGAATGGAGGGGCACGAATCACATTTTATTTTGGATCCTTTTTCACTCTCTCAACTAAATAATCAACTATAATAGTATTGGATGTGTCATATTGGGTATGAATTTCCCCCACTTTTTTCAATGATTTAGTATGTATAACTTCTGTTGGATTGTCAATGACAATATGTCCCTTTTGTGGTTTACAGTCTGAAGCAGTCCATTTAAACGCAAGTTTATCTTGTAATATTTCTGAAACCAACCTTTGTAGAAACCTTGTTGTGCATTATTTCAAAGTTGTCGTTCAAATTGCAATGTCAAGAGATTCATTTTTGAAAAACATTTCAAGAGATGATTTTGCATGTGGATGAATCCAAAATAAGTTTTTCTCTATTGTGTAATTAGTAATAGGTCCCATTTTCTCAATATGCCCTTTGTTTGTTGCTTCATCATCGATGCTATGATAAAAAAACGTCCTTTAGTTCAATAATATCTAGATTCTTTTCAGTTAATTTGGCTGCAACATCATGGAAAATAATCTAGACAAACCATTTTATTCATGTTACAAAAATTACTAAAAAAATTGTTAAGATGATACACTTGCCTTGAGTGGTTTTTGCACTATTTATAGATGAAACAATAATTTATTTTATCATCTTGATAGAACCTAGAGTAAACATATTAAACCTTCAATCAAATAGTAGTAGTACTTCTTATTAAACCTTCAATCAAATACCAATACCAAGAAAAACATTAGCAATGCAACCTTTAAAAAGAAACACACACACACGCCTTTAACATTATTTTGGTTGTTAATATTATCCTTTTTATTTGTTCCTATAATAAAAATATACAATGTTATGGTAGTTACAAGGATTATATTTTGATGAATAATAAGATAAACAAGAGGACCAGTTATAAGTATCTCATATGACATTATCTTCATATTTGTAATGTTGCATCTCATCATCATCTTTGTTACCTTTATTTTTGTCCAAATTAAACATAAAAAATATTTTGAATTGTGAAAATAAATAAAATCATTAAATAATAAGGAAAACATGTGTACAAATTATAAGTACCTCATGTTATATTTTGTTCTTGATTAATGTTTTGTTTTTAAAAGAAAATTTTATTTGATTAATGTCTTGGTTCTCCTTGTTTTTCACTATAATAAACATAATTTTTTTCTATAAATTTTGACAATGAACAAAATTCATTAAACAACTATACAAAAAAAGAAACATATATAAACGTCCATATAAAATTTTGGTCTTGATTGTAGTTTTGTGGGATAGTCCCTTGGTCATTATATACATTATGTTTATTTCCAATTATAATCAACATATGAAATTATATGATTTAGGATAATAAACATAATAAATTAGAATAACAATAAAATAAATAAAGATAGAGTTACAATGAATACTACCCATTTTTATCTCCATCATTCCATGGTCAATGTCTTGATTAATTTCATTCATCTCATATTTCCCTATAATAGTTATCTAAAAATGTTATGAATACAAAAATTAAAGAAATTGAGAAATTATCAAGACCAAAAACCAAACAAATTATGTACTTGGTATGATAACTTCTTCCTCTCCTCCTTCTCCTCTTTTTTCCATCTCTATACTTTTTCAACATCATAAGCATTATATTGATTATTTTTTGCTTCCCACTTTCATCATTCCCTATTATAGAATCTCCATCATTAGTAATTTTAGTAAACTCTTTGAAAATTAAGAAATATTGAAAAAATAGTATCCAAAGTTTTATAAGAACAACAATAAAGGAATTGCAGTACCTGAATTTTCGAAGAAGTTAAGGGATCCTTGGTTTGATAGTTGAAAAGATTTGTAATTATTTAACAAGATTTTCCTTTGTGAATTTGTTTTCAGAACACATGAAATTATTCTTCCATATGTACAAAATGCCTTGATTAAATTTGTCCCCGCATAAAGAGAAATAACCACTTTTGCATCACTAAATTGTTGGTGTTTTTCCAATAAATTGATGCAGGAGCATCTAGACGATCGGTCAAGATGAAAGGAGAGACTGTTTGGTCTTTGAAGAGGACAGAGGAGGAATTTGCTGAGTGAACAAGTTTTTTTTTTTTTTTTTTTTACTTTTATTTGTTTCTGTTGTTTAATTTAATAAAAAACAGTACATAGGAAGGTCGAGAATTAATTAGGATAATTGTTATAAACAACTATTTTTATTTTCATAATAATACTGTAAGACAATAATAGTTCCTAGAACTAAATACATGTAATGAATAGAATGCAACCAATAGCAGTTGGAAAAAAACAACAGTTCCATGCAAATAGTTCCTGACAATCATTTTAAAAGGGGAACATAATACAATTGTAGGGTTCAACGTTTTGGAAGCGAATGAAGAAATATATATTTGAGCACACAGACATTTCTCTCCAACATCCTATAACTGTTTAATTATTTATATGACATTCTATTGATTTCCATTCACAATACAAGTCTAGTCTTTATTCTATCCTACAAGTATATTTACATGTACTTAGAATTGCATTGGTCCAAGCAAGCATACGAAACCAGATAGGTTGCAAATACAATCCAAGAATGTGTTGCAGAGACAAGACCTATGGATCCTCACACCACAAGCATATGAATCTTGAAGAATCTAGGACAAGCCGAATATATAGAGCATCAAATATGCAAACAATGTGCAAGCATTGACAAACAGGAAACCAAGCAGAGTACCTAGGTATTCCTAAAGAACAAAATTCATAATTTCATTTATAAAATAAGCACGATGAAAATATCTATTTAGTCATACATTGTTCCAAAAACCCTATTCAAATAATTATACAGTCCATGCCAAAACATATTACAAGTTTGGGACAATATATTGTGCGGGCCTAGAAACCCTAAGGCCAACCTACAACTACCAAACAATAAAAACACTTGTGTGAGCCAATGGTAGAGACTTCATACAATCGACAGCCCAATAGAGCTCTGAAATAGGAACTACAATAACCCCAAACTTAAGGCATGGAATGAAAATAACAAGAAGAAAAAATAAGGACACTACCCAGGTCTGGTCGGAGTTTTGAATAGCCAGGTTCTGAACCCCTCCACGTCATCATACCTACAACGACAACCATTCAACAATTTCATGAGAACTGAATGGTAAAGTAAGGCGAGAACAAATGGAATAATAAACATGGTTCCGGTATTTACCTGACAGAGGCAAGCTGCAGTCATGGTAATTCATTGAGGTTACCCTGCTCGCGAAGGAGCAAAGACAATAGTCGACTGAGGGAAAAGAGGGAACTGCTGACACCATAGAACCAGAAAGCTTACCATTGCAACGCTGAAGGAGCTGAAGAGAACTGTAACCACATCCTATTCGAACCCGAGGAATGATGACCAAAAACTCAATAATTGTCACCTGAAAGGTTCAAGTCGGAAAGAATCAAATTAACCACAAAAACCACCAACATTGACACCACATACAAAAAAGTGCAGAGTTACATTAACCAAAAAACTGCTAATACATAATAATCTACAAAAACAAGTGCAGGTAAAACAACATGACCGAATTTACAGTGGTAACAACACTTCATACCGGATGGAGGATGAAAACTTTCAGGTTAGACATTGAACTAGAGCACATAATAGCAAAAACCTTGCACAAAAACAACCATGTCTTACCCAATGCAGAGCATACAAACTGAATGAATGTGCATGCAAATGACTTATGCTAGGGTTTGATCACCCATACCAAGGAGGGGTCAACAATCCCAAGAGAGGACACCTATCCAACAACAAAAGCATAAGGTACCAATCATAAGTGGGGACTCCAAAAACCAAATTGAAATCATTATAATCAACCGTTGGATGAATAAACCTTACACCTAATCTGCTTGCCATCATTAAATTCCCTTTATTCACGTGTTAATAACCTTGTGTGGTGTGACAATGGTGGGCTGGACTCATCATAAATCCATCCAAAGATCATAATCTCTCTCATTTTCATCAAATGTGTCTTCAAATTCCTGAGAGTATTTTACAGCCTCCAAGTTTTTTAAGTTAGAACAATAATATTTTAATTTTATGGAATTTGTTGGATGATTAAGTGGAATATAAAACCAAATGGTTCCATCCAATAACTTATATGCTACTGAAGAAATTTCTTCCAAGGTTAATCCCTGAAGGTGTCGAAGAGTGTATTGTTTCAAACTATGTAGACTATTTCTCCTGTAGTTCTCAAAATCAGGTTGTCTTGGAGAACACTTTAATGTGCCTAGTTGGTAACAGTTAAAAACAGTGTCCCATTTACCCCAAGTAGGTTCATCAATATATAAGAGAATTTTTTTATGAGAAAAAATTTTAATTGGACAGTAAAAGAAATAGCACAACATTTCATCATCAACCTAATAAAATAATAAATATAAACTAATAAGAATTCAGTGTAAAAATGAAACTAAATAAGGTGTTATAAACTAATGATAATTCATTATAAATATGAGAAAACATGACTTATATTATCAACTTTAGTCATTTATCTACAATAGAAAGAGATATAATAATAAAATGTTAAATGTAAAAATAATTAAAATTACATACCTTGTCTTCAAACATCTTAGGCATCCAATCCTCCTTTTCTTTACCTTCTCATTGGCAATTAAGAAATGTCCTGCTGAGCACACACAATCAATAAATGGGGTTTTATAGATTACCTTATTTGCATAATTTAATTGACAACAAATATAGATCACCTCAATGTGTCAAACTGATGGATGCAAGAATTGAGCATTACTTTTTTTATATTTTTTTTTGGCTTCTCTAGATACATTATGTTTAGGATTTGTTAAAATTTATTTTGCTTCTTAAATGGTGTGTTGACCATCAACTATCCAAAAATTGATATTCTTAGAGTTTAGATATGTCTCATTTATAATTTTGATAGAGCTTGCCAATGGATCAGACTCATTGATGTCAAATGGAATTAGAAGAGCATCGGGTAATGAGGTTTGAAATTTTTCTAAGAATGATTTCACTAATACTTGAACATTTAAATCATCCTGTGATCTTAATTTAAACACTTTGGGGGCTTCTGTACATATTTCAACAACCACTTTTCTACAAAAATAGTTTGAAAATAGATACCAATGCTTGAAGGCTTCATGAATCTAATCACGTTGATTTGCAAGGTTTGTTGTCTAAGATTCAACATTCCTAGTTTTTTGAAATTTTGTAGTTGGCTTGAAATCACTTTTTATTATGTTCACCTCCAAATTAGATAAATATACTCTTTTCAAAGCAATTAATTGAGAATCAAGTTTATTATCTAGTATTTTATCAAGACATTTACCTTTTTGTTGTAAATGAAGATGTGAAGATGATGTTTTTCTACTTCTTACATAGCGATGTCTTAGAATGGTGGTGATGTGTTTTAAAAGATCTATGCATCTATTCCAGATTTAGAGAAGCTCTCATAGTTATCCAACTTGAACATTGAGTTATTTATCATATTTGTTGAATTGCTACTTGAAGCTTCAATCAAATCTAGTATAAAATTTGTATACTCCACTTGACATGAAATTAATTTTACCCCATTTTCTTTAATCATGTCCACTTGAAAGTCATTGTCATTTTCATTGTAAGCATAGAAATCAATTATTATTCCTAATATATTTGGTTCTTTTCCATCTATGGATCCAAATAGATACATATCAAGAAACATATTCATGGCAACTTCTATTTGGACGTACCAATCTTGCACAAACTCATATTTATTAGATGTATTGTATTTTTTGATCATTTCAAAAGTAGAAGTAGAAGGTGTTATGGTTGAATAACTTCTATTTTTCTATAGTGATGGTTGTAACATGTCATTTGCTTTTGGGCCAACCAATTCTACAAGTAACAACGAAAAAATATTTGCATAAATCAAAATGAAATTATATTTTCAAATATTGTCACCTAATGTTCTTTTAAATATTGAAAAAACACATAATCTAACCATCTCTATGAGAGTGTACATGAAATATAAAACCACCATACCAGTTGAAGGAGGCATCGTTTGTATATCACTTGTTTTTTGTTTCTTCTTCACTACTTTACTTCAAATTTTAGGCACACTAGATTCCACGGTTTCTAGAAAAAAAAAATGGAAAACATGAAATACCAAATATTATTAAAAAACCTTATAATACATGATTTCCATTTACATGCACGATAATAAATGAGTACATATGTTATGCATGTTTACTGTATGACACCAAAATTTATCACCTGGGTAAAATTGCTACAAAAATTAATGACCTAATCCAACCATTTATAAACGATTACATAAAATATATAACCACCATACTAGTTGAAGGAGGCATCCTTTGTTAATCACTTATTTTACTTTTTCTCTTCACTACTTTACTTTGAATTTCATGCACACCATATTCCACAGTTTCTAGAAAAGCATATGGAAGACATGAAATACCAAATATTATTAAACAACCTTATAATAGATGATTTCCATTTACATTCAAAATAATAAATGAGTACACATGTTATGCAAGTTTACTATATGACACCAAAAGTTATCACCTAGCTAAAATTGCTAGGAAAAAAAAATACCCATTTTAGTATGGGTTGTCCTCATTGAAACCCCAATCCTAAGGCTATTTCCATGGGTTTTATTAATCAACAACTAGTTATTAACATAATGTCTAACGATTGTAACAAAGTATAAACAATTTTTAAATTTTCATACCATTTAAAGAATTTGGTATTGTGTTTCTTGAACTTCCTTTTTCCTTGGATACTTCCTTTGAATTCTCACTAGCTTCGTAGTCCATGGTTTCTGAAAATAAGGTAAAAGTTTATTATCACAGTTTCACATTATTGAAGAAAATATGGATTTATAAATACTATAACTACTCGCATCATTATATGTGTAACAAAATGTACAAGAACAATAACAAGTGTAGAACTCACAATAATGGCTAATTAAGGTTAGAAAAAGGGAACCCCCAAATAATTTATTATGTTCTTTTAATCGTGAATATAGGAAAGCAAACATCTACTAGGTTTCCTTCTAGCACAAGCATAAGCACATTTCCAAAAGACATTACATTGTGAATAAAGAAAAACAATTGTAGAGACTACAAAAATGTCATATATACACAAATTTTATCTCTTATAGTCATTTATATTCTTAGTTTTCTTTAGAAAAAATAAAATAAAAACACAATGAAATAACATTAACTATGGTGATCATTAAATTTTCTTCAAGATCTTCGTCTAGCACAAAGACAAACACATAGTAACTTTGGAAGGCGAAATAAATATAAAACATGAAAGCATTACTTTTAATAGGAACACAAGCATATTTCCAACAAGAATCTTGCAAATCAAAAGAAATATTTGCATCCTAAATTTATTTATATCACAAATGCATGGATACTGTCAATAAAAACATTGTAAGGTGAATGAAATCTAGCACATGCTAGAATTATTTTTAGCATGGACACATTCATATTTCCAAGAAAAACATTGCAAACCAAAATAAATATAGCACAAGCTAGATTTCCTTATAGCATAAACACAAACACATTGTCATTAAAAATATTGCAAGGCAAAGGAAATGTAACTCATACTAGACTCTATTCTATCTCATAAAAGAAGATTTCCAATGACAACATTGAATTATAAAGAAAATCTAGTGCATACTAAATTTCCTTCTAGCACAAACATAAACACAATGTTAATAATGACATTGCAATAATAATATTTTCTGGGACATCTCCATGCTTATGACATTTGACCTTTCCTTTTACAGAAAATGAGGTTTTAGTCCATGCCTACATAGACTATTGTTACAATATAAAAAATGTTAAACCCTCAAATGATTAGAAGGCCCTTCATATGGAATATGTGGTCTAAGAATGGGATATTGTATAAACATAAGAATGTTTCCAACAACAACATTGAATTTTGAAAAAAAGACACTCTATATTACCCTCTATCACAAACACAAACACATTGTGAGTAAAAACATTGCAAGGTGAAATAAATATATCACACTGTTAATTTTCATTTTTAGCATAAAAACAAACACATAACAACATTGTAGGGTGAAATACAAATCTAACATGTGCTAGAAATTACTTTTAACAAAAATACAAACATCTTTCCAATGACAATATTGCAAAGAAAAGTAAATGTAGCACATGCTAGATTTATTTCTAGTACAGACACAAGCACATTGTCAATAGCAACATTGGAAGGGGAAAGAAATTTAAGCATGCCACACCTCCTTCTGGAAAAAAAAAAACTCATATCAACATTAGCAGGTGAAAGAAATCTAACATGTAATAGATTTAATTATAGCACAAACACAAATATTTTGTCAACAAGAACATTACAATAGCGTAAAATAAAATCTAGGATGTGCTACATTTCCTTATAGCACAAACATAAGTAAATAGCATTATTTTATGGCTAAAGAAACCTAATACTTGTTGGATTTACTTCTAGCACAAACAATAACATATTTCCAATAACATCATTTTAAGGCAAAAGGAATCTAGCACCCACAATATTTTATTCTAGCACAAACAAAAACATATTGCGAATAATAACATTGTAAGGTGAAAGAAATCTAATGCATGCTATATTTAATTATGTCACAAACATAGGCACAAAACAACATTGCAAGGCGTCAAAAATATAGTATGTGGTAGATCTACTTTTATCACAAACACAAGCATATTGTCAACAACAACACAACAAGAGAAAAACAAATCTAGTGCATTCTAATTTTCTTCTAGCATAGACAGAAGCACATTGCAAAATAAAAATAATGCAATGCATTTGATTTCCTTCTAGCACAAATAACTATATTTTCAAAAATGATATCACATTGTGAAAAAAATATAACACATAATAGATTTCATTCTGGTACAAATCCACAAACATATTTCCAACAATGACATTACTAGACAAAACAAATCTAACGCACGTTAGGTTTCCTCCTACAAAAAACACAAGAACATTGCAAATAACAACATTACAAGGTGAAAGAAATATAATGCATACAATATTCCCTTATAATGCCAACATAAATCACATAACAAAATTGTAGGGTGAGAAAATTTTAGTTTGCATTATATTTACTTCTAACACAAACATAGAAATATTTCCAATGACAACATTAAATGACAAAAAAAATCTAACACAAGCTATATTTCCTTTTAGCCCAAACAAAAACATGTTCCCAATAACAACGTTGCAATGTAAAAGAAAATCTAAAATTTGTTAGATTTCCTTTTAGTGCAAACTCAAGCACATTTAAATTTGAGAGAAATCTAACACATGCTATATTTCCTTCTAGCACAAACACAACAACATAACAACATTGTAGGACTAAATAAGTCTAATGTGTGCTAGATTAACAACATTGTTATGTAAAATAAAATATAACATGTGTTAGATTTCCTTTTAGCGCAAACTCAAGCACATAGAAACATTGTAGATTGAGAAATCTAGCAAGTGCTAGATTTATGTCTACCACAAATACAAGCAAGTTTCCAACAACAACACTGTAGAGTATAAGAATTCTATATTGTCTTAAATTTTCTTCCAACACAACCACAAGAACATTTTAATTTGAAAGAAATCTAACACATGTTATATTTCCTTCAAGCACAAACACAAGAACATAACAACATTGTAGGACTAAACAAGTCTAATGTGTGCTAGATTAAAACATTGTGATGTAAAAAGAAATATAACATGTGTTATATTTCCTTTTAGTGCAAACTCAAGCATATAGAAACAATCTAGAGTGAGAAATCTAGCAAGTGATAGATTTATGTGTACCACAAATACAAGCATGTTGCCAACAACAACATTGTAGAGTATAAGAAATCTAGCTTGTGTTAAATTTTCTTCCAACACAAACACAAGCACATTTAAATTTGAAAGAAATCTAAGACATCCTATATTTCCTTCTATCACAAACACAAGAGCATACCAACATTGTAAGACTAAATAAGTCTAATGTTTGCTAGATTAACAACATTGCAATGTAAAATAAAATCTAACATGTGTTAGATTTCCTTTAAGCACAAACTCAAGCACATAGAAACATTGTAGAGTGAGAAATCTAGCAAGTGTTATATTTATGTCTACCATAAATACAAGTACATTGCCAAGGAAAACATTGTAGAGTATAAGAAATCTAGCTTGTGTTAGATTTTATTCGAACCCTAAAACAAGCACATTTAAATTTAAAAGAAACTGAACACATGCTAGATTTCCTTCTAGCACAAACACAAGAACATAACAACATTGTAGGAATAAATAATTCTAAATTGTGCTATATTAACAACATTGCAATGTAAAATAGAATCTAACATGTGTTAGATTTCTTTTAGCTCAAATTCAACCACATAGAAACATTGTAGAGTGACAAATCGATCAATTGCTAAATTTATGTTTACCATAAATACAAGCATGTTGCAAACAACAACATTGTAGAATATAAGAAATCTAACTTGTGTTAAATTTTCTTCCAACACAAACAAAAGCACATTTAAATTTGAAAGAAATATAACACATGCTATATTTCCTTCTAGCACAAACACAACAACATAACAACATTGTAGGACTAAATAAGTCTAATGTGTGCTATATTAACAACATTGCAATGTAAAAGAAAATCTAACATGTGTTAGGTTTCCTTCTAGTGCAAAATCAAGCACATAGAAACATTGTAGATTGAGGAATCTAGAAAGTGCTAGATTTATGTCCACCACAAATATAAAAACATTGCCAATAGCATTTTAGAGTATAATAAATCTGGCTTGTGTTAAATTCTCTTCCATCACAAACATAAGCACATTTAAATTTGAAAGAAATCTAACACATGTTATATTTCCTTCCAGCACAAACACAAGAACATAACAACATTTTAAGACTAAATAAGTCTAATACGTGCTAGATTTATGTCTACCACAAATACGAACATGTTGCCAACAACAACATTGTAGAGTATAATAAAGCTAGCTTGTGTTAAATTTTCTTCCACCACAAACACAAGAACACTTAAATTTGGAAAAAATCTAACACATGTTATATTTTCTTCTAGCACAAACACAAGAACGTAACAACATTGTAGGACTAAATAAGTCTAATGTGTGCTAGATTAACAACATTTCAATGTAAAAGAAAATATAACATGTGTTAGTTTAGAGCAAATTCAAGCACATAGAAACATTGTAGAGTGAGGAATCTAGCAAGTGCTATATTTACTTCTAGCACAAATATAAACACGTTGCCAAAAACAACATTGTAGGGTATAAGAAATATAGCTTGTGTTAAATTTTCTTCGAACACAAACACAAGCACATTTAAATTTGAAAGAAATCTAACACATGCTATATTTCCTTCTAACATAAACACAAGAACATAAAAACATTGTAGGACTAAATAAGTCTAATGTGTGCTAGATTAATTTCTATCACAAACACAAGCACATTGAAAGCTAAAGGAAACATAACACATGCTAGAATCCTTCTAGCACAAGAAATCATATTTCCAACAATAACATTGCAATGCGAAAAAAATTTAGTGCAAGCAAGATTTCCTTATAGCCCAAAGAAAAGCGCATTTCCAATCACAACATTGCAAGGTGAAAGAAATCTAATGTTTGTTAGAATTCCTTCTAGTATAAACACAAGGAGACAAAAACATTGTATGGTCAAAGAATTCTAGCGCATGTTAGATTTACTTATAGCACAAACACAACCATGTTAACAACAACAACATTGTTAGATATTAGGCTTTTATGATCCATATCAAAAATGAGAGTGTCTTTTAGATTAATCAAATCCTAATGATCTCATTAATCTGAAAGGCACTCTCATTAACAACAACATTATAGGGCAAGGAAATCTAGTGCATGCTAGATTTCCTTCTAACACAAACATAAGCACATTACAGGATGAAATAAATCTCACTAATGCTATATTTCCTTCTAGCACAAACATAAGAAGATAACAAGATTGTAGGGTTAAAGAAATATAACACGAACTAAATTTACTTCTAGCATAAACTAAAACATATTTCCAATAACAACATTGCAATAAAACAAATCTAACACGTGCTAAATTTCCTTCTAACACAATCACATGCAAATTTCCAATAAAAACATTGCAAGGTCAATTAATTATAGCATATTTCCTTCTAGCAAAGACAACCAAATTCCTAACCACAACATTGCATTGTGAAAGAAATCTAATGCATGCTAAAATTGCCTTCTTGCTAAAACACAAGCACAAGCACATAAAAACAACATAAGGTGAAAAAAATATTGTGTGTGTTATATTTACTTTTAACAAAAACACAAACCTGTTGTCAACAACAACAATATCAAACAAAATAAATCTAACATATGCTAGATTTGATTCTATCATAAATACAAGTGCATTGCTAATAACAACATTACAAGCTGAAATAAATCTAGCAAATTCTAGATTTTCTTTAGCACAAATAAACACATAACAACATTATAGCTTCAAACAAATCTAGTGCTTGTTAGACTTACTTCTAACACAAACATGAGCATGTTTCCAACAACACTACAGGCCAAAAGAAATGTAGAATGTCTTAAAGTTTCTTCTAGCACAACCACAAGCACATAACAAAATTGTAGGATTATAGAAACTCAACACATGTTAGATTTACTTTTAGCGCAACCACAATTATATTGCCAACAACAACATTGCAAGGTAAAATAAATTTTCCACGTGATAGATGTTATTCTATCGCAAATATAAACACCTTATCAAAAACAAAATTGCAAGGTACAATAAATCTAACATTTGCTAGATTTCCTTGTAGCACAAATACAAGAGCATAACAACATTGCATGCTAAAATAATTATAGCACATGTTAGATTTACTTCTAGAACAAAGGCACACATATTGTCAACAACAATATTATAGGCCAAAGGAAGTCTACCATATGCTTGATTTTCCTTTATAAAAAATAGAAATGAAATTGCCAATAACAACATTGCAATGTGAAAGAAATCTAACATATGCTAGATTTACTTTTAGCACAAACACAAACAAATTTCCAACAACAATATTGCAGAGCAAAAAAATTCAACTACTCGCTACATTTTGTTCTATCACAAACACAAACACATTTCCAACAATAACATTACAAGGTCAAGGAAATGTAATGCATGGTAATCTATTTCTGGCACAAAAAAACAAATCTCCAATAACAACATCACATTTTAGAATAAATATAGCACAAGATAGGTTTCATTTTAGCACAAACATAAGAATTATCAATAAGAATACCACAAGGTGAAAAAATTAACAAATGCTAGATTTTATTCTAGCACAAAATTACATCACAACATTAATCAAGCACATGCTAGATTTCTTTTTTGCATAAACACAAACAATTGTTGAAAACACCATTGCAAGGTGAATGAAATCTAACCGATGCTAAATTTTCCTATAGAAAAAACAAAAGCACATAACAACATGGTAGGGTGAAAGAAATCTAGCTCATGTTAGATTTACTTTTAACGCAAACGCAAGTAAAATTCCAATAACAATGGACCCACATTTTATAGTTGATCTCACATTTTACACCTCAATACTTTGTCGTGGGGAAGAATATAAATACCTATCAAATAAAAATTTCTTGATATTTATTATACAAGGCCGATTAGAAAATTCAAAGGTGGAAATTCAACACCTTGGTTGTGTTGCCTCGAAGCTCTGTAGAATGAAAGATAAATATAGATGGTAGCAATTCGAAGGTTTGGTATTTAGGTTTGGAAGGTTTTGTGGTATGAAGTTCATCATCTTTAGATCTAATTGATGGCCACGTGCTACCCTACAATTGATGTGCATTGTCTAGTTCAACCAAAGCCAAATTTGGTTGAGAAGCAAACAGAAAATGGAATAGGTAAAATATGGTTAAATCATAAGGTGACACATGGCCCCCACGCGTGTCTAAAGCAGGTGCGAAAATCAAATGTGTGGAAGTGAAGCTCTGAGGAAAAGACAAATCAAGGTTGTTGATAAACCTACTTTTCAAGACAAATATTCCACACCTAAACTCCAATAATGATGAATTGATAGAGAACGTTCCTAACACTTCATGGGCCATTGGGAAATGGAATCTTGTCTATAGATTGGGAGGGTTGTCAGCAACATTTTTGTTTGTTTTCTAGCTATCTCAAATTGGTTTCTTTGATGTATGTGTTGAGAAAGTTTGGTATTGGAATTCTTGTGCTTGACTTCTTTGATGGTCTAAGGGTTCATGGGGAAAAAATTTGGTCTCATTAAGTATCTCTTTACACTCCTAGCATATCGTAATTTAGAGAGTTTATTGTAACGTTTTCCCTCTAGGAAACTCGAAGCTTTGTTTTTGGGTAATAGTATTGAGGTATGTGGGTTCTAATGTTGGGGTATCCACCTCAATGGGGGTTGAGATGGTCATCCCTTCAAGAAACATGGTTTGTTTAACGAATTTAGGCGATGAATTTCTATGGTGGTGTACAAGCCTTAACAAAGTTGTGGTTGGTATATTCTCCTATTTCTTTACAGGTCATGTAAGTTATAAAAATTTCTATAGGTGTGAGCCCTTTATTTCCTTCATGTTTCCTTGGAAACACATGTTGTAGCCAGAGTGACGGAAACATCCCGAAAGGCCAGTGTATAACTATGCTTTTTACGCAAGATGATCATACTATGTGTTTCAATGTTGTGCCACGTGAGACAAGAAGAGAAATTTGCTAGTTTGAAACCCAAGATGGGGTGGAAAGGCAATGCACTCATATTATAAAATTATGAATGAGGTATCTACTTGAATTTAGACCTTGGTCACACTAGGCAATGAAAGAAGAAGTATTTGTACATAGTGGAAAATTGCATTGGAAGATGAAAACTCTATAGATGTTGGTTTTTAAGCACAAATATTTTAAGATGTATGATGTCTTTACCTCCTTGGAAGACACTAAAGAAATGTTTAGGAACCAACACTTCACCCTCGATAGGTTAGATTCAAGGCTTGCCCATGTGGAAGGACACTTATAATGCGACTCTAAGTCTCTAACATTGTTTCATATCTAGGATCGAGTGTCCTAGACCCAATTACCATTTCATTTTCTAAGTCCGAATGATTCTCTTTCTTGTCACTTTTTAGTTCTTTGTGATGTATAGCTTGGATAGCCCAATAATAAAGGATTTTGTAATCTAGATCTAGTTACATGGTCTATTTTCATAGCAAAATTTATTTAGGAAAGTTCTAATCTTTTAGACCTTGGTAGCCTAATAAATACACAAAGAAATCCTATGTTGGATATATGATTCAACCATGTAAATATGAACACTTTTTAGTAATATAAAGTATTAATTTACAAAAAGAACACAACATTAAGATATTCTATAATTAGTTAAAAAATTAATATAAAAACCATTAATAATGAGTCAAGAAATTGTTTCATATTTAAAAATAAATTTGAAGTGAATCATAATTTCATAATAATAATGTAGTTGAATTTAGAAATCTCCTAAGAGGAAAACAACTATTAGATGAATAAGAATTTTATCTCACACACATGTGAATATCAAAGAAATATTTGAAATAAATTTTAGAGTTTCATTGGATACCTCACACATTTCATATTGTGGTGACAAATTTTAAAGTTAAAAGTAACATATTTTTGAAGTTACAAGTTCAAATATTGGTGTAAGGTTTGAGGGTTTTAACATAATTACATTTTTCCCTTATTCTAAATTTGTATATTTTAGTTTATGATAATGTGGTCTCTATATATATATAATGCATTTGTGTAGTCAATTTAAAAATAAAATGAAAATAAAAAATATTGAAAGAGATTTAAAAAAATTAAGGTTTTGTTGTTTTTTCATTCAAAAAAACCAAAATGGTTATGCCAAAGTTAAATACAAAGTAACCAAATCAAAAAATATGTGGGTAAATGTTTTTAAGCTAGCAAAAAAATGTCGTCATTTGGGAAGACACTTTTCAAGACCTTGAGGAGGTCATTGACAAATACGTGGACCCGCTTGTGAGCAATTTGAAGGTAATCCTTGCTTACAGGAAATTTAGAAGGGGCACCAAAGCAAAGTTTGATAATGTGTCACCGAAAGAAAAATTTGAAAATCCAACAAGAATTCCATATTATTTATCTATTTAACATGAACATCCTAGTGCATTTATTCTCTCTTATATTAGGGGCACAAATCTGCACGATGAGTACGTGGGGTTATATCTTAAAAGTTTCAAATTCAGAAAAAGGATTTTTCACAATCGTTACAAACTTATTGCGCACATCAATGATCTAAATTAATTATATATTCTAAAATATTATA
>APFE030860730.1:18961-40534 GCA_000404065.3 Pinus taeda
TAGTCTGGCACGATAACCCATCAACATTATGTAACTTAAAACAAAGTTAGCTGATATGACACGAAAACCAACACGGTATTTTATATTTTCTTATTCCTTTGACCAATGAGCGGGTTTTCCATCTTATTTGGCCTCAAAACGAGGCATACGGGCAGTTATAAGGGCTCAAAAGTTAGGACAACATTTGACAGTTTCGTTTCATGAACTCATGAACTAATGCTATGAACTAATGCTATGTTTGCATTAGCATTAAACCCATAACATTTACTGTTAACCAAAACTTATGTACTTATGGTTTAACATAAGTATGGCAGCCCTGCCGTGTCATCGCAGCTGTTGGCAGCTGTTCTTCATGAAGTTCTACGTGTCTGCCAAGAGTTATTTTCTTGGCACCGCCTTGTTCAAGTTCCACTGCCATATATTCCAATATTCCAGAGATCCTCCTGGTAGGTCTTCCTTGGTTATCCTCCCCCTTCAGACGAACCACAGTATAGGCCGCAGCGACTGCATTGCTCGACCTTCAAACATTTCAGGTATATTATTCACCTATATTATCCTGCAACATGCAGAGATTCATAACTGTATGTATAATTGGTAATTAATAGCTGGGTTTTTAGATTAAATTTCTTCAAAAATAACTACATGTATAATTGGTAAATACCAGCGGATAGTTATATCAATCAACAGTAGCACAATAACTAAATCAGGCTTAATCGTCGTAATACTTACAATTCCTGGGACTTCATGTTTTCCAGCGGCAAAAGGGAATTATCATCTGCCGTACCGTCTGTCATTCTGGAATCAGCTTCAATGGCCAAAGCACGATTAGCAGAATCTATTGCCAATTTATATGAAGCGGCGGCATCGGTCTTGGAAACTGGTATGTAGCGTCCCATTCAGGTTAACATTTAAATAATTAAAGAATCCTACGAATTCTTCATCGCATTTTAATGGATTTTGATTGAAGTTCAGAGAGCACGAAGGGGCAGAATCCTTGCGGGTCACGGACAGTGGCCACCTTATCCTCTGTCCACACAGAATAAACTCCCTCAAGGTCGCACGAAGATCCCGGGATACGGAAGATAGGTGGAGAGATGATGTAAGGTAAGATTTTTGTTTATTTTTTTTAATACAGAGAGAAAATTTAGATGACTATACTGAGTTTGCACAATTTACCAGCGGATAGTTAAATCAATCAACAGTAGCACAATAGCTAAATCAGGCTTAATCGTCGTAATACTTACAATCCCTGGGACTTCATGTTTTCCAGCGGCAAAAGGGAATTATCATCTGCCGTACCGTCTGTCATTCTGGAATCAGCTTCAATGGCCAAAGCACGATTAGCAGAATCTACTGCCAATTTATATGAAGCGGCGGCAACGGATTCAGGTACTCTAGCACCGCTGTCATAAATACAAGCACCTTATAAATTTAGAGGATGTCATGGGCATTTGAGGATGTGTAAGGTAAGGTTTTTGTTTATTTTTTTTAATACAGAGAGAAAATTTAGATGACTATACTGAGTTTGCACAAGAATAGACTAAACTAATTACAAAAGCAATGGCCTTTTTGCAGAATAAAAGGAGGATTAAGTTCATGAATTATTACCTGAACAAAGCGCTGAGAAAGTTCTTGCAGAAAGCATTACCAGTAGAACACAAGTGCCAATTATAAAGTATAAATTTAGTGGCTATTGAACTGATCTGTTCCTTCAAAAATGAACGACTGCCAAATGAAAAGTGAATAGGGATAGAAATGCATTTAATAAATAAACCTAAATTATACATCGATGTCTGTAACTAAACCGAGTGGCCATCGAAACTGGGTCTGTTCCAGCAGAATTAACGATTAAACCTAAAATACAACTGCACTGGCTGAAGATTGTGAATTTAATGGCTATGGAACCCAAGTTTGTTCCTGCAGAATTAATGACTAGAAATACATTTTGAAAACTAAAACGTAAATGCACTAGCCGGGAATCGAACCCGTATGCCAATGCCCATTTTAAAAATATGTATTGAAACAGTTCTACACTTGTTCTGGGCCTCCGAAAAGCTTTTACAGTGGACCACAGAAATATTTGCAGCGTTTGCGGTTTAAAACACTGAAATAGGAAATTCTTGGTTAGGTATGCAAAGACTCTCAGACCCTCTGCTGCAACTAAGTTTAAAGACCTAACCAAAGACTCTCAGACCCTCTGCTGCAACTAAGTTTAAAGATATTACCGATTCGCTGCCCTTAGAAATGGTACAAAATGCTTAAATATACCCGAGAAGCAATGTGTTTGTCAAAACAAAGAAATACATTGAAACCTGTTTACCGTGGCCTGAAGCCTAAACTCCGCACGCAGTCTGAATTCTGTGTTCTGTGTCGATTGAAAATGCCTCACTCACGCGCTAGCAGGTAATCCCCTTCCTGGTGTGTATCAAGTGCTTTGAAACCTGTTTACCGTGGCCTGAATCCTTAACTCCGCAAGCAGTCTGAATTCTGTGTCGATTGAAAATGCCTCACTTACGCGCTAGCAGGTAATGCCCTTCCTGGTGTGTATCAAGTGTAGCACGTGGCTTGCATGCAAGGTAATCTTTGGTAATCTTGATATATACGCGGGCACTATAGTTTGGCTTTTTCACATTGATTTACTCGGTGGTCAACCTACGCATCTGTTTTTCTATTTTCTTCCCTTTAAAATACGGGCTTCACGATAAATTTTGTTAATCATAGCTTTGGCTACTTAATTCGAACAATACTTTTATCACTCACAATCTTTATAAAAGCAGATTGGACTCGGGACATAATCAAATTAAATCACTCCGACTAAACACACATGTAATACTTACAAAATTTTCTCAATCACTCAAATTAAACACACGTGTAATACTTGTTAAAAAAATTCATGCAATACTTGTTACAAAATACACATGTAATACTCGTTAAAAAAATTCATGTAATACTTGTTACAAAATTTTGATTCATAAAAGGAAGAGGCTTTATGAAACCATGTTTGGTGATAACTTTGGAATTGACCTAAATACTCGGAGGGATAGGGTATTAAGGTAGAAGATGTGTTTGGTAGAATTTCTGTCCAATGCAAAACGGTAATTCATGGATATTTAAGGAGTCTGACCTACTTTCTCCATAGCTTTTGTTGCACAGTGATGCAAATTATTGAGATACGGAAATAGTTGATACAATGGTGCTGCACAGCGATGCAGGATGTGCAGATGGAAAAATAAGTCACATAAATGGGATAATTCCACCAATCACTTCACATAGGTCACTGTAAGCAACCCAGTTTAAGCGATTGAACTATCTGCTTCTTAGTTTTGGATAATAAACAGAGACTGGTAATCCTGTGGTGGAAGGATTTTCTCTCTGGTTACAAATTTAAATTCTTAAAAACCAAATAAAGAATCACTAATCTTGTGGCAAAAGTAACTTCTTTTGGGTCACAAATCTAAAAAAGCTCAAAAAATTCAGAAATTGATCAGATTGCACCACGTTCCCACACCAAACTTAACTTCTTATTAATGCAATCAGTCATAATATTGGTTCATCTTCTGAAAAGACTATGGCAGAGGCGCGGGTAGCTCCTATACAGTATCCAAAGATGGAGCTGTAATGTAGGAAAAAGAGAGCAGACCTGAAGGCTGAAATAAGCATTCACTCTTTCTGTGTTGAAAAATATGGTACAGTTGGCTATACAGAGCATCAACTCTGAAGAAGTTCCAGAAGGAAATTAGATTATAATAAAATTTACAAGCTCCTCCACTGCACAACATGCAGATTAGCTGAAGAGGAAAAGCTTCAATGACACACTGTCTCAGAACAGGAATGCTGGTAATTCTGCACTGTTGCAGCTATAAAATCATAGATAGATCATCAATTACAGCTGTTGAAGAAATAACTTGGAACTGTAAACTAAAGAAACATACACGGGTAGAATAATATATTCACAGAACAAAAGTTAAATCAAAAGAACAGAGCTCTAGCTTCAGCAGACACGAAAGACCAAGCTGTTTTTACAACAGACTATCGGTACGAGCAGGCAACCTCCTGAAGAAATTGAGAGGAGCAGAAGGAAGCCTGTAGCGGAACCTGGGATGGCGCAGGAGATACAGAACAAAAACCACTGCGATTACCTGGAAGGGCGTGGTATAGAGAACTATGGCAGCTATCAAGCAAAATATGACAAATATGGTAGTCGCTCGTGGATCTCTCCAGCTCAGAAGATTTTGAAGTCTTTCTCCCTGAGTAGCCATATCTCCCACCACGGTCTGTATTCGCCCAGCAACGCTCCTGAGCCGATCGTATCGCATTCTCACAATGTCAGAGGCTTTGCTAGTGGGGAATGTGTCGAATTCTTCATCCAGTTCGTCTGGGACCTCTGTTATATGCGTTGAAACCCGAGGCAATCCTATGAACTAATCATGCCGCTGTTTCATCCACTTTCTCGGCGAGTACCTGTTGACTAGACTCTTTACCCTTCTTGGAAAGTTATATACGATTCCAAGATTCTGAAGGTATTGCTTGGCTTTGATTCCTCGGCACCATTGTTCTGGTATACTGTTCTGTTCGGTCTAACATTGTGCTTAGGAGACAAAAGAGCAAAACCCCAAAGCTATATACATCGCTCTTATCTGTGAGCTGACCTTAGAGAGCATATTCAGGGGCCAAATAGCCATGCTTCTTTGACATGTTGCAACGCCGTCCACAAATTCGATCCGCCTGCCTCTGCTCCGTCCTGCTCTACCCGCAGCCCCCGTCTCAACCGGCTGCTGCAACGCCGTCCACAACAGCCAAAACAGCGACGGAAAGCAGCTGTAGATAAAGCGATGCAGATCCTATTGTCATAGGTGACTGCAAGACATGTATACAATAATTGAGACATGATTTTACACATAATTTGTGGCAACCAGTAAAACATGCAGCAGCTCAGATAGCCTAGTATCTTACAGCTACTTGCCCAAGCTCAAATCAATCAGGGAACTTTCTTCCTCTGCAGCCCTCAGTTAATCAGCCAGCCCGTTCATTTGTTTCTTGGGTCAGGCGGGGTTCTTCAATCAGGGGCAGGGACTTGCTGCTTCGCAGCCTCCCTTGTTTCATCTTGCAGTTGAAGATTTCAGCAACCTAACGATTCAGAGGACACCTGCAAGTTTTTTTTCATCTTGCAGTTGAAGATTTCAGCAACCTAACGACTCAAAGGATACATGCAAACTCCTATTCGAAGGGCACAGACAAACTCCTTTATGTTGGAATCTTTTACCGTAGGATGAAAACAACACTGGCTGGGAAGACACTACATGTCTAACGAAGCTACTTCAAACGTGTATGAGGACAATGCAAAAGAAAATATGGAATCGTCATAGAAAACCACAGACTGACACCGTAAACCTCAAACCTCTTCCTCTCTCGCTTTTCCCGTGTCTTCACCCGTGGAATACAACTTTGTAGCAAGGCTTATTACTCCCCTAGTTTATAAGCCCTTAGTTTCCTATGCCAACCCCATAAAAACTTGTAGCTAACAGAAAGTTCAGTATGTTTTATATCATCATCTTGTAGATAAAAGAAAATCATTATTTTACCTTGAATCATATTTTGAAAAAGGAGAAATAGACTTATCTAAATTTTCAAATTCTGTACAGTATTTCAGGGTAAGGTTAACTGTGTAAAACTCCAAGATACATCCGCGTATTCAGATCTAACAATGTCCTAACAAAAGAATCAATGTTAGCCGTGATTGGAATTGATTTTTGTCTAAAAGCCAAAACGCAGAAAAGGGACAGCATCACCATCATTCGGTGCATTCAGATCTAGCAATCTCCTAACAAAAGAATCAACCTTAGTCATGCTTGGAATTGATTTTTGTCCAAAAGCCCAAACGCAGAAAAGGGATAGAGCATCACCATCATCCAGCAATACAAATTCATAAAGCTGAGTAGAATTCATTTTCGGGATGGTGGAATGATCTAGGGTTGTCACAAGTGTCTTATTTCCTACACCTTTCAAATAACAACTTTTCCAAATTTTCCAGAGACCAGAAGTCGTCCAATATCACCAGAGTTGGCTTGCCTTAGCAGTTGCTACTGTAACTCTCTATGTGCTTCTCCACATTCCAAAATTCAGGTCTCTTCCTACGAACAATCTTCTCCCACATGGTCTCTAAAATTACCTTCAGGTTTGGGGACTCTGACATAATGATGAAAATGATATTGTTTTTGAAAACATCGTTGATGTTTTATCCCAACTCCCCTTGCTGGGATGAAATGCATCCAAAAATTTCTGATTCTGGATGGGTGCAAACACTATACATAGGTTCCCATGTATTGCCTATCAAACCATATGAACTAGTGAAAGTTCTTGATGGCTCTTTGAATGTCCTTTCACAAAAGGAAATGGTTGCATTCAATAAAACATGGGAGAAGACAAAGAATAAATGTAAATCCGTATGAGGAAAGGGGACAAAATGCAAAACAATGTTGAGCTGGATGTTAATAAATAGTTGCAGTATTTATATATTGATTCGAAATCACAAAAGTTGTAATTTTTTTTTTATTTGTTTTTTCTATTGATTACGTTGTGTCATAGTGTATGTTCTCGTGAGACCGTGCAGAATACAGGAACGATATTCGTTTCCCAAAAACCCTGATTAGAGGAGAGTGAAGAGTTGGTAGAGTATGCTGGCCAGGGTAATTTTGCTGAGGCCTCCCATACCATGCAAGCCAACAACGGTCACCTCACTCTGGAGCAGAGTTCGCTTTAAATTCCAAATATATTTTTCCAACCCAACTGCAAAAACAGGCATTCCCAAACCAACATAATTACAAGGAATCTCGACAGGAGTGCCATCAAACATATTATTTGCGCCCATTTGTTGAAGTATCATCGCATTTTGTTGTGGATCATTCGTAAGCTTAGACACGTGTTTGAAGATTGTTTCATTCATCTTGCTCTCATCCATTGACTCCAACTCGTACTGTTGGTGAAGGCTCGTTAGCTATGCTATGAGATTCTTCACTTCAAGAAAGATGTTGACAGGCATCTAGTACCAGAGGAAGTTGGAGATTCCCCCCTCCAGCTGACGGATTTGAAATCCATATCTGAGGCTATGAAAAAATTTAGAACCACTGGTACCCTCCCACCTTTTCGGCAATTCCATGCCTTTCATCAGCGTTTTCAGGAACTTCTCGTAGCTAGGATTCTGTTCAATTTTGGGCTTCGGTAAATTCGACAAACTCAATAGCTGAAATTCCTTTATGATTCCTGTGAGCACCGTATCTAATCTACTGCATGCGTTCTATCCATGACAAATTTCTGGAGTGGCCTCACTAGTGGAGAAAGAGTCCCGACAATTCAAAGCCCGGCAATTATTAGAAGAAATTCGAGTCTGCATGAGACAAAAGTTTAGTAATTTGGAGATTTCCAGGCTGGGAGAGGGTGAATTATGTGGTTTTCGGAGTTGGATTTACGTGTTTTATGTTTCGGAAACAATCGATGTTCAGTGGTGTATACAGTGAAGAGATTAATGTGTCGTGGAAGGATATCAATAGAATGTGAAGCATAAGAAATTGAGGCAGAAGAGAAA
This sequence comes from Pinus taeda, assembly GCA_000404065.3. Taxonomy (NCBI): domain Eukaryota; kingdom Viridiplantae; phylum Streptophyta; class Pinopsida; order Pinales; family Pinaceae; genus Pinus; species Pinus taeda. Next base: position 26,544 of record APFE030860730.1, read on the forward strand.
TGGCGTTGAATATACATCTAATACTAATGCTTAGGGAGACATAGGGTCTGCGAATTCACTAGTAATAAATTCGAGGACAAATCGGGCCATTGAAATCGAGTAAGAACAATTCGAAACTCAGGGTAGACTGTAAGTGTTAACAAGTTCCTGTAGTGGCCTGGCTACTGAAGAAAGAGTCCTGACAAAGAGACTCGCAACCGATTACAATTTTTTTCTTTGCATATGTATTGTATTGTTTGAGGATTAAACGAAGTCTGACCAGATAATTAATGGATAACAAAGCGACCAAACCAACGTCTGTAAACTAAGAAAATTGCAAATACTTACAGCGCGGGATGGACAAATTCTGTATAAAAGTATTTTTCATTAATAGAAAAAGAGAGTATATTAAAAAGATATGGCAGAAACTGTTTTAAAAAAGTGCACAAAGGTAATTAAATTTACGATCAGAAGTACGAAAAAACCTGTATTTTGCATGAACTCTCAAACTTACAAAATAGAAAAATCTAAACGAAAAACTTGTGCTGCTTGTAAATTTGAAGATTTGTTCTTGTGCAAATCAGACAAAATCCGTTCATATAAATATCGTGCTTCTCAATTTGTAAAATGATATAAATGAAAAATATTTTGTAAAATGATATAAATGAAAAATATAAAATTTTAAAAAAGCATGTATACTCTCTATTTAAGAAAAAAATTGGTATTTGGAATGAAATTGCAAGTAAAAGTTCTATCTGCATGCAGTGAAAAATCTAACCTCTTTTTTTTTTGTTTATGTTAAATAAGGAGTTTAATAATTATTAAAAAAAGCATTAGAGATTTTTCCTTATTTCAAACAAGGAATTATTTCAATAAAAAATTGAGTAATTAGTAAAAAAAAAATAAAAGTAGATATTTTTTCTTATTTCAAATAAGGAATTTAGGAATTTATTAATTATTCCTTATCTCTATTCTTCTAGCAATATATACTTGTCTCATATAAAACCTCAAGCAATACATTTGGTAACATCCTTGAAATAATATTTACTTTCATTGATTAAATATTTTGTATTTCCATTTTTGGATTGCTGTCACAAAGAAATAATAAATCTAGCTAGCAATGAGTAAAATCCATCAAATGTGCTACCTAAAGTCCTAGTTATTTGACCTACTAGAGATGATGAAACTATTTGTGAAATTAAAGATTTCAATATGTGACATAGTAATGAAAATCATTTATGGGAATTCTTACCTACAACTATTCATGTGATACATAACTTTGGTTCCACTACAGGAGATATTGAATAGTCACGCCATGTTCATTTTAACAATGATATAAACAATAAGATGGGATCCTAGTTTTTCTTTACAAATTATCATTTTGGATAGTTTAAAAAAATGTGTTTTATTTGACCTTTGGTATTATTTAAGTTTATATTGTAACTTCTCTCCTATTCATATTTAATTTCTTCTTGTCAAACACATGGCAGCCCTTTACCCACATGTCACCATTATAAAATGGGCTATCAACTTCCAAGGTAGCTTACCTAGTCAATTAATTTGTCTTTTATATCCACTATCGTCCACTTGGGAAATATCACATTAGTTTAGAACTTGCTTGCTCAGTCGTCACATAACCAAACAATGGGTCATCAATTAACACAGTTACCTTTCCATCATCTCCCTTATCCATCTGGCGGATCACCGAAACCCTTACCCCCCAGGACACTTAATTCTCTCTACATACTTACTGTCTCGATACTCCACATCTAACATACAAACGATCTTGTATATTGAAGCCCTAATGTCTCAATATTTGATATCTTGGAAGGCCAATGGTTGGGCTATCAAGCCAACCGGCCCTTGGGAAGAGGCTAAAGAGTGTCATTGATGCTAATTAGCTGATATTTTCACATCCAAAAGCCAAACATCCACATTGTTGCTGTACGGTTACCACCAAGACATCACCTCGGTGTCAAGTCAACCTTCCATTGCCATGTCAACATGCCACATCACTTGCCACATTGGTATGCCATGTCATCTAGACCCACATTGGTGGCACATCATAATGAGATGTTACCATGTCAAGTCAACTACCACATAATTGACATGCAGTACCCCTAAGTCCACATCCACTCACCACCTCATTACTCTATCGATATCAAGGTTTATTGCTGGTGACTAGTGTCCTACTTACTAATGTGTACTACCTAATATTGTGACATTTTGATAGGTCGATGTACCAACAACTAAAAATTGCATTAGTGTTCGTTGTCCTTGGGGTGCCCAGTCAACCCAACATTTGACCTCTCGATGGATTATAGTCACCAATCATCAAGTGATAGTCCTTGAACCCTTTATCTCCATGAGCTAATGGATAATGTAGGATGATATGCTAATATCAAGGACATGTTTGATATGGCATCTAGGTTAGTTGGGGATTTTTTCACAATTAGGTGATGGGGAGCACTATTTTCCATCATTATAAACCATAGGTATATGGATGTCATATGGGTGTTAATGTGGGGATAATTTTGCCCCAAAAGAATGACTTTTGTTGGGGCCTTGGACATCATCTAAGGAGAAACACCATTATCATCCTAGGGACTATGAGTGGATTTTAAGGCTTAGTAATAATACAAACTATGCACATGGTACAAAACCACCTCCGAGTGCCTCTAAGGTCAATAGTTGGCCTAGTGGTGCTCAGGGAGACCATCTAAGGGATGGTTCTTAGGCCCATGAACATTTTTCAGTGATGAAAAGTAGTCCCTAAGGGCCCAAAAGAGGTGTAATATAATGCTCATGGTCCATGCATAAGCTCCCAAGCCACTTAAATACAACACCTACTAAGAAAATATTTTCCCCATGTATGTTGTATGTACAATTTTTATTTCCCTTTAGAGCTTAATTCCTATTGACTGCTACTATAGATTTTGGAATATCTAGCATGGAAAATTGTTTGAAATTTTTCATGTTATATGTTGATGCCTATTTCTACACTTTTTATCCTTCAATCTCTATTCTTCTATAAATATATACTTGTCTCATATAAAACCTCAACCAATATGCTTAGTAACACCATTGATATAATATTTACTCTCATTTATTAAATATTTTGTATTTTCACTTATAAACTTCTGTCACAAGGAAATAAAAAATCTAGTTAACAATGAGAAAACCATCAAAAGTGCTACCTAAAGTTGTAGTTATTTGATCTATTAGAGATGCTGAAACTGTTTGTGAAATTAAAGATTTCAATATGTGACATAGTAATCAACATCATTTATGGGAATTCTTACCGATAGCTATTCATGTGATACATAACCTTGGTTCCATTACAAGAGCTTTTGAATAATTAGGCCATGTTCATTTTAGCAATGATATAAAAATAAGATGGAATCCTAGTTTCTTCTTTACAAATTCTCTCCTATACATATTTATTTTGTTCTTGTCAAAAACGTGGGAGCCCTTTCCAAACATGTCACCATTATAAAATAACCTATCAACATCCACAATAGCTTACCTAGTCAATTAATTTGGCTATTATGTCCCCTATCGACCACTTGGGAATATCACATTTGTTTAAAACATGCTTACTCGGCCTTCACATAACCAAACAATGGGTCATCAATCAACACAATTACATTTCCATCATCTTGCTTGTCAATCTATCGAATCACTAAGCCACTATCCCCCCAGGACACTTAATGCTCTATACATACTTACTGTCTCAATACTCGACACCTAACATATAGACAAGCTTGTAGATTGAAGCCCTAATGTCTCAATACCCAATATCTTGAAAGGCCAATGGTTGAGCTATCAAGCTACCGAGCACCTAGGAAGAGGCTAAAGAGTGTGATTTATAATAATTAGATGATATCTTAACATCCAAAAGACCAACATCCACTTCATCACTATATGGTTACCACCTAGACATCACCTCGATACCAAGTCAACCTTCTATTGCCATGTCAAAGTGCCACATCACTTGCCACATTGGTATGACATGTCATTTAGACACACATTTGTGCCACATCATAATGAGTCGTTAGAATGTCAAATCAACTGCCACATAATTGACATGTGGTATCCTTAGGTCCACATCCACTCACCACATCATTACTCTATCGATATCAAGGTTTCTTGTTGGTGACTAGTGCTCCACTTACTAATGTCTAATACCCAATATTATGACATTTTATAGGTTGATGTACCAACAACTAATACATTGCATTAGTGTTGGTTGACCTTGAGGTGTCCTTAATATAGTTAGCCCGACATTTGACCTCTCAATGGACTATAGTCCCCACCCATCAAGTGACAGTCCTTGAACCCTCTATCTCCATGAGCTAGTGGATAACGTAGGATGATATTCCAATATCAGGGACATCTTTGACATGGCATCTTGGTTAGTCAAGGCTTTTTCCACAATTAGGTGATGGGTAGAACTATTTTCCATCATTATAAACCATAGGTATATAGATGTTGTATGAGTGTTAATGTGACGATAATTTTGCCACACGATGATGGCTTTTGTTGGGGCCTTGGATATCAGCTAAGGGAAAACATGATTATCATCTTAGGGCCTATGAGTGGCTTTTAAGGCTTAGTAATAATACAGACTATGCATATGGTACAAAACCACCTACGAGTGCCTCTAAGGTGAATAGTTGGCCTAGTGGTGCTCATGGAGACCATCTAAGGTATGGTTCTTAGGCCCTTGAACATTTTTCAAGGATGAAAACTAGTCCCTTAGGGCCTAAAATAGGTGTAATATAATGTTCATGGTCCTTATATAAGCTCCCGAGCCACTTCAATATAACACCTACAAAGAAAATATTTTCCCCACGTATGTTGTATGGACAAAGTTTATTTCCCTTTAGTGGTTAATTCCTATTTACTACTACTATAGATTTTGGAATATTTAGCATGGAAAAGTGTTTGAAAATTTTCATTTTATATATTAATTCCTATTGCTGCACTTTCTATCTTTCAATCTCTATTCTTCTAATGATATATACTTGTTTCACATAAAACCTCAAGCAATACACTTGGTAACACCCTGAAAACAATATCTACTCTCATTTATTAAATATTTTCTATTTCCACTTTTCAATTTCAATCACAAATAAATAATAAATACAATTAGCAATGATTAATATCCATCGAAAGCGCTACCTAAATTCGTAGTTATTTGATTTATTAGAGATGATGAAACTATTTGTGAAATTGAAGATTTCAATATGTGACACAGTAATGAAGATCGTTTGTGGGAATTATTACCTATAACTATTCATGTGATACAAAAAATTGGTTCCATTACAAGAGCTTTTGAATGATCAAGCCATATTCATTTTAGCAATGATATAAACAATTACATGGTACCCTAGTTTCTTCTTTACAAATTCTCATTTTGGATAGTTAAAAAAAGGGTTTTTTGTTTGACGTTTGGAATTATTTAGGTTTATATTGTAACTTCTCTCCTATACATATTTATTTGCTTCTTGTGAAACACATGGCAGCCCTTTGCACACATGTCACCACAATAAAATGGCTTATCAACTTCCACGGTAGCTTACCTAGTCAATTAATTTGGCTATTATATCCACTATTGATGACTTCGGAAATATCACATTAGTTTAAAACTTGCTTACTCGGTATTCACATAACCAAACAATGGGTAATCAATTAACACATTTACCTCCCCATCATCTACCTTATCCATCTGCCAGATCACTAAGCTCCTATCCCCTCAAGAAACTTAATGCTCTATACATACTTATTGTCTCGATACTCGACACCTAACATACAACTGATCTTGTAGATTGAAGCCATCATGTCCCAATATCCGATATCTTGAAAGGCCAATGGTTAGGCTATCAAGCCACTGAGCCCTTGGGAAGAGGCTAAAGAGTGTCATTGATACTAATTAGTTGATATGTTAACATCCAAAAGCCCAACATCCATGTCGTCGCTATATGGTTACCACCTAGACATCACCTTGGTGCCAAGTCAACCTTCCATTTCCATGCCAACATGCCACATCACTTCTTATTGGTATGTCATGTCATCTACACGCACATTGGTGCCACACCATGATGGGATGTCAGCATCTCAAATCAACTACCACACAATTGACATACGATATCCTCGGGTCCACATCCGCTCATCACATCATTACTCTATTGATATCAAGGTTTCTTGTTGGTGACTAGTGTCCTACTTACTAATGTCTACAACCCAATATTGTGACATTTTGATAGGTGGATGTGACAACAACTAATACATTGCATTAGTGTTGGTTGACCTTGAAGTGTCCTTAATACAGTTAGCTCGACATTTGACCTCTCGATGCACTATAGTGCCCAACCATCAAGTGACAATCCTTGAACCTTCTATCTCCATGAGCTAATAGATAAAGTAGGATAATATGCTAATATGACAGTTTGGCATGGCATCTAGGTTAGTTGTGGCTTTCTACACAATTAGGTGATGGGGAGCACTATTTGCCATCATTGTAAACCATAGGTATATAGACGTTGTATGGGTGTTAATGTGAGGATAATTTTTCCCCATAAGGATGGATTTTGTTGAGGCCTTGGACATCATCTAAGGAGAAACACCATTATCATCCTAGGGCCAAGGAGTGTTTTTTAAGGCTTAGTAATAATACAGACTATGCATATGGTACAAAACCACCTCTGAGTGCCTCTAAGTTGAATAGTTTGCCCGCTAGTGCTCATGGAGACCATCTAAGGGATGGTTCTTAGGCCCTTGAACATTTTTCAAGGATGAAAACTAGTCCCTCAAGACCCAAAAGAAGTGTAAGATAATTATCATGGTCCATCTATAAGCTCCCAAGCCACTTCAATACAACACCTACAAAGAAAATACTTTCCCCACATATATTGTATGGACAATGTTTATTTCCCTTTAGTGGTTAATTCCTATTGACTTCTACTATAGATTTTACAGTATCTAGCATGGAAAAGTGTTTGAAATTTTTCATGTTTTATGTTGAAGTCTATTCCTCCACTTTTTATTTTTCAATCCATATTCTTCTAGCAATGTATACCTGTCTCATATAAGACCTCAAGAAATACGCTTGGTAACACCCTTGAAAGAATATTTACTCTCATTTATTAAATATTTTTTATTTCCACTTTTCAACTTCAGTCACAAAGAAATAATAAATCTAGTTAACAATGAGTAAAATCCATCAAAAGTGCTACCAAAATTTGTAGTTATATCATCTATTATAGATGGTGAAACTATTTGTGAAATTAAAGATTTCACTACGTGACATAGTAATGATGATCATTTATGGGAATTATTACCTATAACTATTCATGTGATACATAACTTTGGTTCCATTAAAAGGGATTTAGGATAATCAGGCCATGTTCATTTTAGCAATGATATAAACAATAATATGGTATCCTGGTTTCTTCTTTACAAATTCTCATTTTAGATAGTATAAAAAAAGGTTTTTTATTTGACCTTTGGTATTATTTAAATTTATATTGTAACTTCCCTCCTATACTATTTATTTTGTTCTTTTCAAACATGTGGCATCCCTTGGCCCACATGTCACCATTATAAAATGTCTTATCAACTTCCAAGGTAGCTTACCTAGTCAATTAATTTGGCTATTATATCCACTATCGACCATTTGGGAAATATCACATTAATTTAAAACTTTCTTACTTGGTCTTCATATAACCAATGAATAGGTCATCAATTAATAGAGTTTCCTTTCCATCATCAACTGCGTCCATCTCCCGATCACAGAGCCTCTATCCCCCGAGGACACTTATTTATTTATTCGTACTTACTGTCTTGATATTCGACACCTAACGTACAGATGAGCTTGTAGATTGAAGCCCTAATGTCTCAATACCCAATATCTTGAAAGGCCAATGGTTGGGCTATCAAGCCACCAAATCCTCGGGAGGAGGATAAAGAGTGTCATTGATACTAATTACTGACATCTTAACACCCAAAAGCCCAACATCCACATCATCACTATATGGCAACCACCTAGACATCACCTCGATGCCAAGTCAACCTTCCATTGCCATGTCAACATGCCACATCACTTGCCACATTGGTATGTCGTGTCATCTACACCCACATTGGTGCCACATCATAATGATACGTTAGCATGTCAAATCAATTGCCACACAATTGACATGCGGTATCCCCGAGTCCACATCCACTCACCGCATCATTACTCTATCGATATCAAGGTTTCTTCTCGGTGACTAGTGTCCCACTTACTAATGTCTGTTACCCAATATTGTGAAATTTTTATAGATCGATGTACAAACAAATAATACATTGCATTAGTGTTCGTTGACCTTGAGGTGTCCTTAATATAGTTAGCCTGACATTTGACCTCTCGATGGACTATAGTCCCTAACCATCAAGTGATAGTCCTTGAACCCTCTATCTCCATGAGATAATGGATAATGTAGGATGATATGCTAATATTGATGACACGTTTGACATGGCATCTAGGTTAGTTGGGGCTTTTTGCACAATTAGGTGATGGGGAGCACTATTTTCCATCATTATAAACCATAGGTATATAGATGTTGTATGGGTGTTAATGTGAGGATTTTCCCAAAAAGAATGGATTTTATTGGGGCCTTTGACATCATCTTAGGAGAAACACCATTATCATACTAGGGCCTACGAGTGTTTTTTAAGGCTTAGCAATAATATAAACTATCCACATGGTAAAAACCACCTCCCAGTACCTCTAAGGTGAATACTTTATAGGATGCAACTATGATTTTATATAATTTATAGGATGAAAATGTGAGATGATATTATATGGTTTGTATTAATAAAATAAAAGCGCCAATTAATAGAAATGATAGCAAGTGAACATTTAAAAAAATATTATGATGGAGAGTTTTCAAACATTTTTGTGAGAAAATTTAAAATTTCACGCGGTGCTCCAAATATTTGGTTGTCAATGATTTGGGAAACTTTTAAGTAGACTGAAAATCCATGTTTTGAGGAGAATTAGTGGGTGAACATGCCGGTGCACACATTAATTCCAATACAGTCAGGGAGTATCATGTAGCATTAACAAGTGAGGTGCTTCTATCAACAACCCTTCCAGACTGCCAAGGCAGGTTTACAAGCTCTGCATTTACTACCATTTTTTCTATGAGGCCTGTTAGGTCCCTATAATACTAGTGATTACCCCATTACTATTGTAGTTGTATCCCTTATTAATATTTTTGAGCCCCTATTATCCCAATATTTTTATTATTGTGCCCCATAGAATCCCTCTATTGTTATTTTGTGGCTTTATATTATTATTGTTAGGTCGGTTGGGTTATATTGTGATTCCATAGACTCCTATATATAGAAAGGAGGTCTTTTCATTTGTATCATCCAAGAATTGTTCATTTGTAATGTAAAGGAGGTTGCCCCCTCGAAGAGGCTAAATTCTAAGGCATTGATCTCTCTTTTTTATCTTTTCTTGAGCTATTTTCATAACATTTGGTATTAGAGCTTTGAATTCTAGGGTTCGCTGCTCCAAACAGGTCATCGTGGCCTTTTCGTCGCTATAACTTTTTTCTGTGATGTTTTAGAAGCAAAAAAAAAAAAACATTTGCGATGAAATCACATTGAACCTTGGGTCCGAATTTCAGAGCTTTTCGCGGTATATTTACGGACATATGATCTGAGGAAGTTTGTCTTTTTTGAGACTTCTGAATTACATTCCAAACAGGTGACCTGAGGAAAATCGTCATAACTTTCTCTTTGAGCATCGGATTGAAATTTTGTAAGAAGGTACAAAAAGAGGATGGACTTTACTTTCTTGTATATATTGTTTAGTGTCATAGGTTGAAACAGTGACACGTGGCACTTCATACAAGTTATCTCTTCAGAAAGGTCTATAATCAAGTCATCTTGGGAGATTGTGCATAACTATTTCTTGGAGAATCCAATTTGGATCAGACTAGTGGCATTGGAAAGAGGACGTAGAGGGCTACTACAGGTCGAAAGTTTAGAACTGGATGATCCAAAATTACAGAGACACGTCAGATTCAATATCAAGCTCCTACAAAGTGAAAAAAGGTGTGTAATTTTTTTTTTTTATTTTTGCTTAAGCTTGGTTTGAAAAATTAGTTTGAAGGAATTCAAAGGGCATAGTAAAGCATTATTATTGGTAATTGATGCCCCGAGGAAAGAAAATGCAAACAACTAGTAAGCATCCTGAAAGCTTTAGCATCACTCATGAAGAAGAGGAATAAATGCAACATGATATATCAAAATTACGACACCAAGTGCAACAAGTGTCACTTGCACAAAAAGTAACAAAATCTAAGATGAAAGATGTAGAAGCTAAGATGGATGCCATGGAAGCTAAGATGAATGGCATGAATGCTAAAATGGATGGCATGGATGATAAGATGGAAGAATTGAAGATAAATATGAATAAGTTGCTACAAGAAATGATCACTAATGGTGAAAGGGAAATTCAAAGGAAACTCATGATGAGAACAATAAATGTAATCATGATTCCAATAGATCTATGTTTGGATCAAAGAATCAACCAATATTCAAAATTCGATATGAAGGAAGTTTTGATGGCAAGGATCCCGCAACATGGAATATTACAGATGAGGCAATTTTCGACTCAAATAATGTGCAAAAACACATCAAAAAGGTACGTATTGAACCTATATTTGGAACCAAATCAGTTGTAATGGTATCAATGGCTTTGGCTCTCATAAAAAAAATTATTAACTTGGGCATTTTTTTAAATGGAAGAATTTGATAGCCATATGAGAACAAAAAGAAACACTTTTTTAGCCAATTGATAAGTCTCAAACAAAAGAGTTCACAATAATGGAGGCAATATTGAGGTATGTTCCAAAAATTGAAAAATAAAGGGTAAAAAATATTCCAGAGGAGCATAGGATTGATGTGTTCATAGGGACTTTAAAGGATAATATCCAACATAATGTTCACCTCTGGGAACCTGATTCATTAGAGAAGGCATTCAAGTTAGGAAGAAAAATGGAAAGCAAAATTATGGAAACCAGGAAGCATACCAGTCACAACTATAAAGATGGAAGTGTTGTTACCACTAGCCTTCCACATCCTATAAGGTTGACATCATCACAATTGGAAGAAAAAAGAGAAAAAGGGCTTTGTTATAGTTGTGATAGAAAATACAGTAAAGGTCTTAAGTGTGCTGAGAAGAAATTATTCTACATAGATTGTGAAGAGGAAGAAGAAAAGGAGCAAGAAAGGTCAAAGGAAGAGGATATACTCTAGGAACAAAGCCTAGATAAAGAAGAAATGAATCCGAACATATCTTATAAATCATTGACTGGAATTTTATTCATTGTATGGTAGCAAAAGAATTGAATTTATTCCTATATCCAGCACCAAAGTGTCAAGTGAAAAAAGGTGTGTAATTTTTTTTAAATTTTTGCTTAAGCTTGGTTTGAAAAATTAGTTTGAAGAAATTCAAAGGGCATAGTAAAGCATTATTATTGATAATTGATGCCCCGAGGAAAGAAAATGCAAACAGCTAGTATGCAGCTTGAAAGCTCTAGCATGACTCATGAAGAAGAGGAATAAATGCGACATGATATATCAAAATTATGAGACCAAGTGCAACAAGTGTCACTTGCACAAAAAGTAACAAAATTTAAGATGAAAGATGTAGAAGCTAAGATGGATGGTTTAAAGAAAGGTGTAGAAGCTAAGATGGATTGTTTAAAGAAAGGTGTAAAAGCTAAGATGGATGGCATGGAAGCTAAGATGAATGGCATGGACACTAAAATGGAAGGCATGGATGACAAGATGGAAGAATTGAAGATAAATATGAATAAGTTGCTACACGAAATGGTCAGTAATGGTGAAAGAGTAGTAAAAGAAACTCGTGATGAGAACAATAAAAATGTTAATCATCATTCCATAGACTCTAATGTTGGATCAAAGAATCACCATATTCCAAAAATCGATATGAGGAAGTTTGATGGAAAGGATCCCACAACATGGATATTACAGATGGAGAAATTTTTCGATCTCAATAATGTGAAAAACACACAAAAGGTACATATTGCAACTTTATATTTAGAGCCAAATCAGTTTGTATGGTATCAACGGCTTTTCTCTTATAAACAAATTATCACTTGGGCAATTTTTATGGAAGAATTGATAGCACATTATGAGGATACAAAAAGAAACACTTTTTTTAGACAATTGATAAGTCTCAAACAAAAGAGTTCAATAATGGAGCATATTGAGGAGTTCCAAAAATTGAACATAAGGGTAAAAAATATTCCAGAGGAGCATAGGATTAATGTGTTCATAGCGAATTTAAAGGATAATATCCAATATGATGTTCGCCTTTGGGAACCTGATTCATTAGAGAAGGCATTCAAGTTAGCAAGAAAAATGGAAAGCAAATTTATGGAAACCAGGAAGCATACCAGTCACAACTATAAAGATGGAAGTGTTGTTACCCCCAGCCTTCCACAACTTATAAGGTTTACACCACAACAATTGGAAGAAAAAAGAGCGAAAGGGCTTTGTTATAGTTGTGATAGAAAATACACTAAAGGTCATAAGTGTGCTGAAAAGAAATTATTCTACATAGAATTTGAAGAGGAAGAAGAAAAGGAGCAACAAAGGTCAAAGGAAGAGGATATACTCTAGGAACAAAGCCTAGATAAAGAAGAAATGAATCTAACCATATCTTGTAATGCATTGGCTGCAATTTTATTCATTGTAAGGTAGCAAAAGAATTGAATTTCTTCTTATATCCAGCAACAGAGTGTCAAGTGATGATTGCAAATGGAGGAATGATAAATTGCTCTAGAAAGTGCCATAATATCAAGCTATCCATGGGAGAATATGTATTGACTAGTCCAATGCTTTCCATTCCAATTGGAGGTGCTGATGTCGTACTAGGAGTCCAATGGCTACAATCCTTGGGTATAATAACTTTTAATTTTCAAGAACTTTTCATTAAATTTTTTGTTGAAGAAAAGGAAGTTGAATTAAGGTGTATTGTAGGGAAACGAAGAAAGGTAATAAGCTCTAACGGTATTAAAAAGTTTCTAAAAAAGGAACAAAGAGGTGTAATTGCTCAATTATGTTCGCTAGATGTTTCCACATCAGAATCATCTATTTCTCCAAATCTCCAAAAGGTCCTGGAAAATCATTCCAAGGTATTTGAGACTCCCAAAGGTCTCCCACCTATTCATAATCATGATCATGCTATTCGTCTAATTCCAGGAAGTGTTCCTCCAAACATTAGGCCATACAAATATCCCTATGCTCAAAAGAGTGAAATTGAATGTATGGTTGTAGAAATGCTAGAGGCTGGTATAATTCAACCTAGTCAAATTTCTTTCTTTGCTCCAGTAGTATTGGTGCATAAGAAGCATGGATCATGGCGCATGTGTCCAAATTATAGGGAGCTCAACAAGCTCACTATTAACGATAAGTTTTCCATTCTTGTCATTGATGAATTACTGATGAATTGCATTGATCAATTTACTTCACCAATTTGGATCTTCATTCAGGATATCATCAAATCAGAATGAAGACTGAAGACATTCCAAAAACAACATTTAGAACTCATTAGGGTCATTCTGAATTTTTGGTCATGCCTTTTGGCCTTACTAATGCACCTTCTACATTTCAAGGTTTGATGAATTCCATTTTCAAACCCTTCTTTAGAAAATTTGTGTTAGTATTTTTTGATGATATACTAATCTACAGCAAGTCTTGGAAGGATCATGTTGAACATGTTGACAGGGTGCTACAACTATTGGATGAGAAACAATTATATGCAAAAGATCCAAATGTTTCTTTGGAGTACAAGAGGTGGAATATCTGGGTCATATTGTATCTCATGAAGGAGTTAAGGTAGACCTAGCAAAATTAAAGCCATTAAGGAATGGAGAATCCCCACATCTATAAAGCATCTGTGAGGATTTCTCGGGTTGACAGGGTAT
>APFE030860730.1:43785-86695 GCA_000404065.3 Pinus taeda
TATTGACTAGCCCAATGCTTTCCATTCCAATGGGAGGTGTTGATGTTGTACTAGGAGTCCAATGGCTACAATCCCTGGATACAATAGCTTTTAATTTTCAAGAACTTTTCATGAAATTTTTTGTGGAAGGAAAGGAAGTGGAATTAAGGGATTTTGCAGGGAAACCGGGAAAGATAATCAGCTCTAATGATATGACAAAGCTTCAAAAAAAGGAACAAAGAGGTGTAATTGCACAATTGTGTTGCTAGATGTTCCCATATTGGAATCATCTATTTCTCCATATCTCCAAAAAGACTTGGACAATCATTCCAAGGTATTTGAGACTCCCAAAGGTCTCCCACCTATTCGTGATCATGATCATGCTATTCACCTGATTCCCGGAAGTGTTCCTCCAAACATCAAGCCGTACAGATATCCCTATGCCCAAAAGAGTGAAATTGAACGTATGGTTGCAGAAATGCTAGAGGCTGGTATAATTCAACCGAGTCAAAGTGATTTCTCTGCTCCAGTAGTATTGGTGCACAAGAAGGATGGATCATGGCGCATGTGTCTGGATTATAGGGAGCTCAACAAGCTCACTATTAAAAATAAGTTTCCCATTCCTATCATTGATGAATTACTAGATGAATTGCATGGATCAATTTACTTCACCAAGTTGGATCTTCATTCAGGATATCATCAAATTAGAATGAAGACTGAAGACATTCCAAAAACAACATTTAGAATTCATGAGGGTCATTCTGAATTTTTGGTCATGCCTTTGGCCTTACCAATGCACCTTCTACATTTCAAGGTTTGATGAATTCCATTTTCAAACCCTTCCTTAGAAAATTTGTGTTAGTATTTTTTGATGATATACTAATCTACAACAAATCTTGGAAGGATCATGTTGAACATGTTGACAAGGTGCTACAACTATTGCATGAGAAACAATTATATGCAAAAAGATCCAAATGTTTCTTTGGAGTACAAGAGGTGGAATATCTCGGTCATATTGTATCTCATGAAGGAGTTAAGGTAGACCCTAGCAAAATTAAAGCCATTAAGGAATGGAAAATCCCCACAGCCATAAAGCATCTACGAGGATTTCTCAGGTTGACAGGGTATTGTGGCAAGTTTGTTAAGAATTATGGGAGAATAGTAGCACCTCCAACAACATTATTGAAGAAATATGCATTTTCATGGACTCCAGAAGCAACAAAGGCCTTCGAACATCTTGAGGCAAAGTGCCAAGCACCAGTCTTAGCTACACCAGACTTCACAAAAACCTTTATTGTGGAATGTGATGCTTCAAGAAATGGAATTGGTGTTGTTTTAATGCAAGATGAAAGACCCATTTCTTTTGAAAGTCGCACAATCAAGGGAAACTTTTTACACAAGGCTATTTATGAGAAGGTAATGTTGGCAATACTACATGCACTTAAGAAATGGCAACCCTGCCTAATGGTAAGACACTACAAGGTAAAAATGCATCATGATAGCCTTAAATAATTTTTAGAACAAAGATTATCCTCTGAAGAGCAACAAAAGTGGGTCACAAAGATGTTGGGTTATGACTTTGAAATCATCTACAAAAAAGGGAAACAAATTGTGGTGGCAAATTCACTCTCAAGAAAGGATGAGGATATGAAGCATTGTTGTGCGCCATTTCTATTATACAACCAGATTGGATAAACGAAGCAAGGGAGGAATGGAAGAATGATGAAGAAGTATGGGCACTTATTCGAAAGTTACAACAAGGTTCCAGTACATCTGATACATTTAGCTGGAAAAATGATTTGTTATGGTAAAAAGATCACTTATACCTCTGTAAGAATTCACAACTCAAACAAAAAATTATTATGGAATTGCACACTTCTCCCTTAGGACGGCACTCAGGATGTTTAAAAACATACCACAGGGTTAATAAGGAATATTTTTGGGATGGTCTTAAATCAGATATTCAAAAGTCTGTGGTGGAATGTTTGGTTTTCCAACAAAATAAAGTTGACACAATTAAGACTATGGGTCTATTACAACCTTTATCCATTCAAAGCCAATGTTGGGAGGAGATTTTAATGGATTTTATAACAGGTTTACCCAAGTCTAAGGGAAAGATTGTCATCATGGTGGTATTTGATAGACTTACCAAGTATGCACACTTTTGTGCATTATCACATCCATTTAAAGCCAGTACAATTTCTACTGCATTTATGGAAACAATTCAAAAGCTACATGGAAACCCAAAGATTATTGTAAGTGACAAAGATCCCATTTTCACTGGAATTTTTTTGGACAAAATTATTTTCTTGTCTTGGTGCTCAGTTAGCTCATAGCTCATCTTATCATCCTCAATGTAATGGGCAAACTGAGATAGTAAACAAATGGTTTGAAGGATATCTTCTTTGCTTTGTATCTGATAAATAGACACAATGGGTCAAATGGTTGCCTCTGGCTGAATGGTGGTATAACACTTCTTTCCATACAACAACAAAAATGACCCCATTTATGGCACTTTATGGATATCTGCCACCATCCATCACATCATATTTAAGAGAAAATTCTAAGGTTCAA
Organism: Pinus taeda; assembly: GCA_000404065.3. NCBI lineage: Eukaryota > Viridiplantae > Streptophyta > Pinopsida > Pinales > Pinaceae > Pinus > Pinus taeda. The sequence goes on from APFE030860730.1 coordinate 46,339, forward strand.
GAAATGGATTATCACATCGAACATAAACAACAAGTCCTCCAACTCTCAAAGCATAACCTCATGTTGGCACATAATAGAATGAAACAACAGGCAGCTCAACATCACAACGAAAGAAGTTTTGATGTAGGTGATTGGGTATTCCTACAGCTACAACCATATAAACAAATGCCCCTCAAGCAAGTTAAGAAGGATAATAAATTATCACCAAAATATTATGGTTCGTGCAAGGTGTTGCAAAATATTGGTACTATGGCATACAAATTGGATTTTCCTGTAGCGTCTTGAGTGCACGCAGTTTTCCATGTTTCATGTTCAAAGAAGGTTATAGGTGACAAGCTCCCAGTTCAAACCATATTGCCATAATGAGTAAGAAAAAATTATATTGGAACTGGAAGTAGTCATAGAAACAAGAACTCGACAGCTACAAAATCGATCAATTTTGGAGTATCTCATCAAGTGGAAGAACTTGTCCGCTGATGATTCCACATGGAAGCATGAGAATTTTATACAGAAGCATCTAGAACTACTCAAGCATTGAGGACAAAACTTTTTTGAAGGAGAGTGGAATGTTAGGTCCCTATAATACTAGTGATTACCCCATTACTATTGTAGTTGTATCCCTTATAATATTGTTGAGCCCTATTGTCCCCATATTTTTATTACTATGCCCCATAGAATCCCTCTATTGTTATTTTTGTGGCTTTATAATATTATTGTTAGGTTGACTGGGTTATATTGTTACTCCATAGACTCGTACATATAGAAAGGAGGTCTTGTCATTTGAATCATTGAAGAATTTTTCATTTGTGTAATGTAAAGGAGGTTTCCCTCTCAACAAGGTTGAATTCTAAGGCGTTGATCTCTCTTTTCTATATTTTTGTGAGCTGGTTTCATAACAAGGTCGACATTTCATAATTTTTTCATAAAACAGGTCTTTGTTTTGGCTTTCTAATTTTTTTCTTAAATAATATCTCTTTGGATAAATTATTATCATCTCTAGTAGGTGAATAATGAAAAAAATTATTCAACCTCTCTTTGATTACACTTTTTCCCTGCAGAAAATATACGTTGATAGGTTGTAGAAATTGTAGGGCACTTAAATCGACAAATTTTCATGTATGTTAGTTTTAGCTTCTGCATCCTCGCCAGTGCCATTACCAGAGCCCAACTTCAGGCCTATCATCTACCGTTTCACCATACCAATTATTCCAAACCTTGGAACATTGTAGATTTGGATTCAACACCAAATATGATATCTTTTGCAACATAGTTTCTCCTCCAACCGACTCTGCTAAAATTTTGTGTGTAGATTAACCCTTTCAAGGGAAATTTATATGGTGTGTAATTGCCAGAGAAAAAATTTAATGTACACTTGTTGAGGCTCAACTGCAACTCTGAGAACATGGAATATTTTGTGTGGAGTATATAGACTCTTCTCAATTGATGCACTTTCACTGCAAGACCTTGATAGGGGTATACTGATTTTATCAATAGAACACAAATGTTTGTATACTTCTTTATTGTTCTAGTCATATGACGAAAACTAGAGTGCTTGGAGAACTAGGAATATTTTAAGAAGAGTACATGTATTCTTTTCAATCCATGCCATTGCCTTGAAGGACCTTGATATAGGTATATAGATTGTTCTCAATGGAAACCAGTTTCTATTTACATGGTTGTTTATGATCTCTCCATATATAGATGTATTTTGGTAATATGTGAAAGGTTGCATCCTCATTAAATGACACTTACACACCTAGAATACACTAGTGTTATCTCTAGAGAGATAAAATCAGTTGCAAGTTCATACAATTCCAAGGTGCTCAAGCTACTGGCCCATTGTATAAATATAATCAAAGGGAATATCCTTCACTTTGAAAAGTGAAATAGCCAGTAAAATCAAGGCAGTAATATCAAGATGATTCCATATGTGCTACATTATTGGATTGACTTGGTAAGCTGATATCCTGTTGCCTATTCAGATTGTTGGGGCTACCTTTAGATTCTTTATTTTTTATTGTACATACTTTAAACACATACCCAACACATTTCCTTGTAAGCATGACTAAGAATAGGATGATAATATGGGGCATTTTCTTGGATCAGACTCTAGCTTAGTTATTTCCTCCACTTTTGGGCATATGGAAAGTTAATTGCATTTTAAGGGAATTTGATTGCTTGTTTCATTGTGTTAATATACCTACAAATTTCTTTACTGACACTTTGAGATCGATGTAAGAGAGGTCCTTATAATCAAATGGTTACTTATTGCAGGAGTTTATTCTTGCAAATTCTCACACTTTCATGGTTTGCTATGTGCCAAAAATCATATACAAGTACCCAAAGTTGGAAGAAAACTCAAAGTTTCTATTTAGATACCTAACCCAATTACAATTCAAGAGGTACCAAACTTAATAAATAATAGCACTCAAATAGTTATTGTTAATTTTAGGTATGTTCTATGCTTAGTGAAAATTTATTTCAATTTTGCATATTAACTCAATATAAATCCATCTTAGCAATCATCTTTAACATGAGAGTAAAATGTAGATAGAACATAAACATAAATCACAGAAAACAAGCAAGGACAAGAGGACACTAGATGTGGCACCAACTAGGGAGAAACCCTAATGTGGGGAAACCATTCATCAAATATGCTTATGATCTTCAATACTTCAACAAAGAGATATTAGAAATATACAAAACTGATATTTATGATAGTAGTAGAAAACCCTTGACCAGAGAAGTCAATGCTAGTCAAACTAGACAAAACCTTCTTCTGAAGTTCTTCCATATGGCACCAACGGGATGCTCATCAAACTGATTCGAACATGGTCAACCCTTGACCCAATACAGCTCCCAAAAACACTGATAACTACTTGGTGCACTACTTGTAACTGCTTTATGGGATATGGCATCAACTTTCAATCCTCTTCCTTCACACAATTACCAATGGACGACTTTGAGGTGGAGCTCCACCATTGTCACACTTTCAAGTCAATACTTTTGTTTTTTCCTATGGCATGTGGTATAGCCCAATAAAAAGTCTAGCCTCTAATCTTTAGTCAAAAAATACAATCAATGTAGTAGTATAAGTCCTACAAGGAATTGACTCAACCTAAGCATGTTGATCTGAACATTAGTACAAAACATATTTCATTAATATAATATGGTTGTAGGTTACAAACCTTATACACAGTCCTCAGGAATAGTTTCAATCACAATCTTGTCATCATCATGTTGCCAATGAAATACTATGTTGATCCTTCAGGTCTCGATATGCTGTTAGGGCTTCTTCCCATCAGTGGATTGGGGTCTCTCATTGTTGTATCTGAGGACCTCATCATAACTGTAAAGCCTTCCTTTATAGTGGTTTATGGTTCCTTTAGCCAGCGTAGTATAGCCCTCCTTAAGTGCTGCTTAGAACCTCTTTTGACAGTGTATAGGTCCTCCTCATAATACAATTGTAGAGGCTTCTCCCTTCAACACAGATAGTCTTGAAGATTGTGCTAAGACATGCTAGGTCTCCTTACTTGACCAACACCTAAAACACATCCTTTAGGACTATGTATTGAGTCTCTTTCTTATTGTGGATTAGGGGTTCATTTAGGCTCCCTTTGACTATGACTTAGCTGTGAATAGAATACTGTGACTAAGCCTCTTTTGGAGCTTCTTTCGATAGTGTATGGAAGCCTCCTTGGTATGATGAAGAGCCTTCTTTTGGGACAGTGAAGGAGCCTCTCTTCACTATGATTAAATCCCTTTCACACATCATATAAGGCTTGTATCTAGGGCATGTTTTATAGTAGATAGGGCTGCTCTAAGGCTATGGCTATGACTCTTACCTTAAGGCTGCATTTAGGGCAGCATTAGCCCTCCCTTGATAATAGATTAGTGCATAACTGAACAAGAACTTCAACTCCTAGTTTGGACTATGGTTAGGGCATCATATCTTTGTTAGGACAACATATACAATCCTTCTTGACTAAACTATCTCATTTCCTCCTGTGTCTAGGGCTTCTTCATCTAGATCTCTCTTGCCACCAGAACCCAAAACAAGTGGAGAGAGATCAAGAGTGAAGTGTGTGTAAAAAATGACTTGAAAGCCTCTTCTATTTATAATAAAATGTTAAGGATAGATAGGGGTAATTTGGTTGCTAGTCGAACTTGATGAATTTTCAAATAACACAAATAAATTAATATTTTCATGAATACATATTGGAATTAGATTATTTTTAGATCAATCCTACACCTCTTGGCAAGAGGAATCCAAGAAAAATATCAATTGCCATAAATAAGAAGACCCACGTAGATTTTGGCCCTAGTTTCCATTTTTAACACTCCCTCTCAACTAGGGAGAACTCGATCTGCTAATTCATCTTCCAGTATGTACTATCTATGCCATGAATGTAATTCCCTGCATTCCTCTGCTCTGCTCTACTGAACTATGAAGAAGAATAAGTGATTGAGAATGTATCATACCATCCTCTACTGACCTGAAGTCATTCCCATATAAAGGGAGTGTCTCATTCCACTCTTACTTATTTGAAATCACTTCCAAATAGAGAGAATGTCTCATAGCACTCTTATTGATCCAAAATTAGTTCCAAATAAACAAAGTGTATCATACCACTCTTACTGGTATGAAATCATTCCAAATAAAGAGAGTGTCTCATACCACTCTTATTGATTTGAAATCAGTTCCAAATAAAGAGAGTCTCTCATACCACTCTTACTAATCTGAAATCATCTCCAATTGATCCTAGATCAATATCGTCCTAGCATATGGAGTATGGTACTGCATGATGCATTCATCAATAGTAATATGGTCCCTATCTTCATTTCCCTGCTCGTTATGTAGATGAGAGGTACTTCCCATGAGTCTCAGACTACATGGGTAGGATGGCTAAATAGGAGAAGGATGAACCACTAATCCTACCTACATGTCACCATGGGGTATCCTAGGGGAAGGTTGAGCTACTAACCCTGTACACAACAAATTGCTATGGGAAGGTTGAACCACTCACCCTATCATTGTGTCTCAACATGAGAATGATCAACCACACATCCTTCCTACATAACAAACCACTAGGGGGAGGCTGAACCACTCACCATATGGTTTCTCATCACTCCAAGAAGTACCACCAAGCCCCCCAGAACTTCCAGAGCTCAATGTCCATATAACAGGGAACCCTAAGGAGAGGGTCTCTCCATGACTCCTATTCATTCTAAGAATGTCAAGAATTTGACATTTCCCACGGGCTTCATCTGAAAATCATGACCTACACATCAGTTCCTGATTGATAGACCCTTCTTGCTCCCCATTCTACCATATCCCATATAATGTGGTACTTGATGTCTATATGCTTGGAGTGATCATAGAACATGAGATTCCTCAAAAGTCGAATCACACTCTCGTTGTTACAAAATATCACGGTGGTATCTAGCACATGTCCATACAAATCACTGAAGGGCTTCCTCAACCAGAAAGCTTCACAGAAGACCATACTCATAGCTATGTATCTAGTTGCAGTGGTGCTCAAAGCAATCGAATTCTACTTCCTTCTCATCCACGATATCAAAGTAAAACCCAAAGAGAACCAGCACCTAGAAGTGCTCATGTGATCCTCCACACTACTTGTCCAATAATCATCAGAATAATAATGCAACCTCATAGCTCCAGCAATGTATCTCAGTCCATTAGTGATTGTGCCCCAAAGATATCTTAGAATATTATTCGAACCAATCCAATGAGGCTCAACCATATGTTGGCACAACATTGTAACTACAAAAATCTATCCTGATGTGATTTCACCAAGAACATCAATGATACTATGAGTTGATGAAACTCAGAGGCATTTCCCAAATCAAGTCTGATAGCACTACCACATAACTTCTTGAACTTAATCTCCATTGGGGTAGTCATGAGCTTGTAGTCCACCATTCAAAATTTGGAATGCAACTCCCTCTTAATTTTGCAAATGAGAGGTTCTGTACCTACTAGAAAGAGGTCTTCTTCACAAGGTACCAGTATGAGAGGTCTATCAGCCACAACCTTCAAGCAAATTTTTGGATCGTGTTCACTCTTGGTGAATCTTAGCTTCATCAAATAGCTATCAATCTTCTCATACCAAGCCTCGGGTGCTTAAATCAAAATATATAGAGCTTTCTTCAACCTGCATACATGAGATTCTCGATCATGAATCTCAAACCCGTCAGGTTGTTCCACATCTGAGGTCTTTCCCTTGTAATGTTTCATCTGCTACATATCAGACATGTACCTTCGCGCTCTTCTTTGATTTCAAGCATCCCTGTCACTAATCTATTTTCAAGAGGAAGAAAAAAATGACAAATATTTGGTGAGGTACGAATACAGCTTATGAATTTCTTCTAGCTTGAGTGATTAAAAGAGAAGTTTGTTAGGCTCTCCACCATCTCATGGATTGATATAGAGATGAGAAAAAAGAGGCTCTCTCTTGAGACTTGACTAGGTAATTTATACCAGTTGTGGTGTTGGTGCCTTAAAATGCCAAAAATCTAGCACAAAATTTATTACTAAATCTACCTCAGAGTATGCCATAGTCACTGAATATGACATACATGGTTGTACCAAGGAGATCCTAAACTTTTGAACAATGAAACTTTACATTGGTATGGTCAACCTACATGGCGAGAAACAAAATGTTTTTTAATAAGACGCACCACTATCAATCAACCAATTTCCCAAGGTATCCAGAGGAGAGGCAACAGAGAAGGAAATAAAAGATAAAATTATTTTTGTTCGTTATCTACAACATTAGATTCATCCTACCTGGAGTTCCTTGATCTTTTAGGAGGTCGACCAATTCCATGTTGAGTATTAGGAGCATTCCCTTTTCCTTTGTTATTGAACCTGTCATTCCTTTGATTGTTCCCAGCCCTGAAATTGTTGTGGTAGTTGTTGTCATCATCCCGAAGTGTATCCCTTCTATTATGACACTCCCTTTCATAGTGGCCAAACTTGTTACAAATGAAGGATCTTCCCTTCCTTCCTTATTTGAATCCTAGTCCTCCTTGGCATTGCTTATTTGAACCTGCATTGTCTACAAGATCTCCAAAATTTCCTCGCATTCAATTTCGATCATTACATAAAAATGAAATACAACAAAAGTATTGCTCGCAGAAAACATGAAGAATAAATTCTTTGTTAAATGTCTCCTCCATACGACCTGCTCCAATCCATATGTTAACATCTCCAAAAGGTTTCCCATAATTATTAAGTTCAATCTATTTGTATCGCATACCTTTTCTATCTATTAACAATAGTCAAATGTACTCATTATTAATACATAGATGCAAATATTAAATTGTTATTATATTTTTTAACTACTTTCTTTTAACATTATCTATATTTTGAAACATGACGTATGGACTCACAGATATCACAACTATATAGTTACTTCAATGAAATAGTGGAATCAATAATTACATTACACAATATAGAAACAATATTTCTACCAGTTCCAAATCCAAATATATAGCTATACAACCTTCGACCAACTATACAATTATTACTAGCCTTCAAGTTTACTCTGAAACATATAATCCACATTCATGAACATGATAAAATGCGGAAAATATGAGCAAAATAGCAATTAAGAAATATGCATCTTCCATTACGCATAAATCTTCAATGGTGTTCGATATGCCATTGTTCCTCTTGCATTTTCGACTAGAACTAATGAAATTCCATGACAAAGGCAAGTTTGATTTCTTTCACTCCAATTTCATTATAACACAATTTGCATGCAAACTCATTATAGTCAATTTTAACAATTAAGTTCCATTTTTAAAATAATAATAATTCTTTTATATATTTTGAACAAAATATTTCTTTTGCAAGTTTCTTATTGCTTCTTCGACTCTCTGTTGTCTTCAACAAGTTGTTATGGAAATTTAAACGTGGAAGGACAACCATCATGTTGTTCATGATTTAATTTTTTTTTTTTCAAGAGGCAATGTATGTTAGAAACATTACACATTTTTTAAATTGCACATAATATAAATCATTTTCATTCATCTTCTACCTTTGCATGGAATCTTGTTTACTAAATCTTAGCTTCAATGGTAATTTACATGTTAGAATTCTTCTTCAATTTATGCCTTATGGCATTTCCTTTGCAACATCTCATGAAATTTCTAGTGGAATCAAATGAGAGAGGTACTCCTAGTTGTCATTCAATTTTATAACTATAATGTGATCAATGTTTTTTTGATTGGAACCCAAATTGTAGTTTTAATGTGAGTTGTAACTCACTTATTGAAGCCCTGCAAGGACATAATGAGAATTTCTTCACGGGAATAAAATCGAAACCAAGCAACATAATTGTTTTGTAGGCCACTGCAAGTGTGTTTGTCCAAGGACCACATGAGCAAGATACCCACAATTTCTTGATTTATTGTCTTATAAAATATTTTTTTTTGGCAAAATTTACATTGTCTCTCATTGAACAAAACCCTAGTTCTTCATATCATCGAATACAACATTTTTTATCAAATGAGAGAGGTTTTCCCAAGCTCTAACAAGCTTATATTTTATCAATGAATTTATCCATGGAAACCTTTAGGAATTTATTATTTAAATGATATTAGGACACCTTCTATATAGACATCGGCCTTAGGATTAAGACATCTAGCAATCATTATTATCATGAGGCTTTGGGGCTTCTTAATCAAGAACAAGGATGTCATAGAGTTGAGGCTTCTTCATCAAGAAAAAGTATGTTCAAACCATATCCATAAAGCTATCAACACCCTATCATTCATGTATGCACCAAAGTTAGCCAAACATACTGCTTCTTAAGTAAAAAGGGTCATCAAACATCATATTATAGCACCACATATCCCTTTGAATATTTCAAAGGTAAGCTTACTTTAAACATAAGCATTGAGCTATATGCAACCTGTTTTTAATCATATGGTCCATGTGCTGGAATTATGCAATCATAATCATGCAACTTATATAAAATTGAGTTATCAAGACATGCCTTTCATCAGGAATCATTAGACAAGAAGAGACATCAAAGATTTTATGGCTCCCTCTTAAGCCTTTCTTTAAGTCAGATGAGGCAAAAACTTTAGCAAATGTCTGATTCATCATAATCCTAGTTGTCTCATCCTTGGTTGCATCAAATTACCTAATTCATGATGGGAAGAAGGATTTATCATCAGGAATTCATATATGTAGAACCATTCTTCACAAAATCCTGATTTAATGCAATCAAGATATCAGGCTCTTTTGTGTATTGTCCTTGTATACTTGCTTCTATTTTTCATAAGGATTGATAGAGAACTGGTTAGACTACTATGCACTTCTTCTAGAAAATCTTTAGGATTGAAGGCTTTAGGTGAGATGTACTTCTTATCAAAGGTTTCTCAATTTCCTTTACTGACAGATCCTCGAGAGGTTGGATTTTGGCCTAGAATTGTTGTTACTATGTTGTTTCTTGTTTCCACATGTAGTTGCAAGCTCATAGTAATTAATGATTCTCAATCTTCACTGGGATGTCATGTCAATCATGCTTTGTGCTACAAGATTAATATAAGGAAAATCAATGTAGGATCATAACCAATTTCAATCATATGTCGAAATTTTAGAAGGCCACTTCCGTTATTACAAAAATTGTCACTGTCTTATTTGCTCACATAATCATTATCTTCAAGATATTTGATTTACTAATAGAACATGCTTTAAAAAAAATCATTGTATTCTAATGATTGCAAGAACCCTTAACTTTTTCATGTTGATTATGGGAGCTGTAAAGATCGATACAAAACTTATTTTAGCTCAGTGTAGGCCAAATAACTCTACTATTCAGATAATATGGTAATGATATTGATGATCTCGAGGGCCAACATTGAACATAAATTAAGAATGTCTATGATACAATGAATAGGATCCCTAAACTAAAGCTAAATAAAATGAGATCGAAACAAAACTTAACCATTGTAGTGTCTAAAACATAGTTAAATCATAATGAGTGGAGGGTCAGGCCTTCTCTTTTAATCTTGATGCTTACCAGGAATTTTGAATTGTTTTAGAGGGTTCAAATATTACAAATGGAGTATAACCCTTGACTACTTTAGAGTCAACAATTTATCACATATGGTGAACCACCTACAAATGAGCTCAACCATTAAAATAATAAAATAAGTTGTAAGCCCATAAGCCCTTTCAATGTTTGTTTGCTTGCCAAATCTTTTAAAGTTCATTAAGGTCATACTTGGTTTCAAAGTGAACAATGAATTATTCTTTTGGTGCTGACTATTAACGCCAATATTGGTCGGTCTACTGAAGATACATATGCTAACAAGAATTGTACTGAGGGAAGGATCTACAAAGAAGAGAGCTTGGCTTCAAATGATCCCTCTTGCACTTGATCCTTAATCTTCTTCAATTAGTTGTCATCAAAAGTACATAAAAATATAAAAAATACAAAATATCATGAATCAAGCTTCCTAGATGTGAGTCAGACTTGTTCACAACTTCATTTGTGAACAAGACTACTGCCTAACATTGTCTCAGTCAAATGAGTTGTCACATAGCTATCATCATTCGTTCAAGATTTTAACTATATATATTTGAAAAGTATCCAAACCTATATATACATAATTACAAGTGCGATGAGACTATATGCAATGCTCACTAATCAGAGACTAAACCTAATAGTGATGACACCTTCAACAAGGTCTCTGAGTTTCCATACCGTTGTGATAACTGATTCACTGAGATGCGAATATGCCGAAATATAGATATCAATACTTTAGTTCGGGATTAAAATGATGCCACTATCCTTAATAGAAATTCATACCAACATATATGGAAACAAAAATATTCTGAAGAAAATAGACATTGGATTTGGAGAATCCATACATCAAATAATGTCAAACGTAGGGATGACAAATCATAGTATCGAAATCACTATTGTAAAGTAGAGAATATCCAAAATGCATGGTAGAGAGACAATGCAATTATAGATCCTTGGGGTAGGAAAAATAAGTAGTAGATGGAAGTTTGGTCAATAGAGCTTTAGTCTATCATCTACAATGAGAATGATTCCAAAAAATCTCTTCGAACTTGATAGAATATGCAATGAAATTTCTGTTGATCTAGAAGACCAATAATACCCACAAAAAGTCATTCCCCATTCAAAAATTGAACACATGGTGAAAGGAATTAGAAAGATGGAACCTGATTGTTTTATATCTATCCACCATAAATAACGTCTTAGAGTATGTTTATGAAATATAGTTCCTAGAATTTGATACACAAACACAACACAACAATTCATAATGGTGCTTGTATCACCATCAAATCCTAACCCCATAAGTTGAGTGGTCAAAGCAGCTAGATCTTGTTTATGACTACGTTGAGAAAATGTCCTCTTGCTGGTTTCAAGATCTTTTTGACCTATACAATCAATCATTCGAAAGTGCACCTTTTCCAAGACCCAAAATTTTCCTTCAGCATTTACTTCATGTGGATTTGTTAGAGGTTCATTGTCTACATTTTCTTTTTAAAATATAGTGCATGAATGATTGTCCATATGTTCATGGAAAAGAGCACATATTAGCATTTGATGTGGTCCAGAGAGAAATTTTTTATTTGGTCAAGCCTGTATTCTTCATCAATGATTTTCGTGACATCATTTTCATTCCAAGAATTGTAGTTGTATATGTCATCGAGGGTTTAATTATAGGTTTAATCAATCTTCTAGGGTTGTCCAACTTTGTTATTATCAACAATAGAGATATTTATAGATGGAAATAGATTTGTATGACTGAAAGCTTCAATAATTGTGTGTTTATAACATACCCTTTGTTTTTCCACCAAGGAATATACATAACATATGTCAATAACTTTGTCTTCCAGATGAGTTTTGACAGTAAAAGGAAGAGACTTCCCTATCCAATCTAGGTTGAGGAATAAATCCATATCGTAGGCATAAAAAATAGCAGGATTGTCAGATTTCGTGATATAGGATCTTTTAGGATTGAACTATAAAATTAATTATTTCTTCACTCATATAATCATAATGGTCACATTATTGCTTTGTTGTCTTTGAAAAATTTTACTGACCTAAAACTCTAGGAAACCATGATTACTTCCATTTATTTCTTACACAATCATGATTAACATCAAAGTGCAACATGGGGGTTACATTACTCCTCCTCAAACTCATAATGAAATGTTTAGGTGTCAAGTGTATTACCATGAAATTGTACATCCCTCTTACTTTTAGTGTTTGAGAAAATAGGATTAGTTTATTGAACTGTATCTCTATGACCTCAAAAGTGTTTTCAAGATTTAAATTATCGATAAGGAAAGCATGATCTTCATCATGCTTTTCATATGGTTGACCTTTTTGGGTAGAAAAATGGTTTCTACCTACCTAGAACTGCATATGGTTTGTACCATTGGTGAAAATATTCAAAAAATATTCATTTCCTTTGTTGATAACTTTGTCATGTAGGAAAATAGAGTACAGGAATATGGGTTAGTTTGCCTCGTAATTGTATAGTTGATGAGTCTCAATTGTGATTATGTAATCTTGGAAGGTTTTGAGAGTATATAAACTCTTCTCAATGTATGTCCTTTCCTTGCAAGACTTGGGTAGGTGGATATAGAGTCTTCTTATTGGAATGCAGAGGTTGTTTGACTTTGTATAGTTGCTTATTATCTAATCATATGAAGAAAAATAGAGTTACAAGAATACAAGTTTAAATGCCTCACAAATATACAGTTGTTGAGGGTTAGCTACAACTATGAGAACATGGAATATTTGTGTGGAGTATATAGACTCTTCTCAATCGATTCCATTGCATTGCAAGACATTGATAAGGGTATACATATTTTATCAATAGGAAACATATGTTTGTATAGTTCTTTATTTTCCTAATCATATGACGAAAACCGGAGTACAAGAATATGGGTTTCAATGCTTCACAACTGTATAGTTCTTGAGGATTGGTTGAAACTTGGAGAACTAGGAATATTTTGGGAAGAGTATATATATTCTTCTCAATCCATGTCCTTCCCTTGCAGGACCTTGAGAGGGGTATATATATTCTTCTCAATAGAAAACATTCATCATTTGTATGGTTGTTTATGATCTAATCATCTACAGAACATCATAATGAAAGGATTTTTAGGAGACCTATATTCAAAACAAGGCTTGAATATAATCTCCACTATCAAATCAATCAAGGGTAAGCTTACTTAAAGTATGAAATTGAAAAAAAACTTACTTCTTAATCCTCCCTACAAAAGAATTTTAAATTTTAAAGACTAAGCACAAAGAACACTGTGTGACTAGTCTTTGAACATGGGTAAGCTAGTTGCCATGAATCTCATTCCATATGTGTTTTTCCAATTAGACCTAGGCACATATGCCATGAGAGTCATGGGATATTATCCTCTAACCATATTAGTCTCGTTTATGTTAAGTGATTGGAAGCATTAAGACTCCTCCATCCATTAGTTAAATCATGGAAATGATACTAGTATATTTGAGTGAGATTATGGGTGAGGTTCTGTAAATTAGACCTGCTTATCCAGCTAACTATGCTATTATTTATTATAAAGCACCTAAGCATGTGATTCCTAATGGATAGAAATAATACCTTGTGAATTTATTAAAATCAGTCTCCCAGATAGGCCTTCTTCTACTTATGTTTTGGAGAACACATATCATCTGATTGTTCTAACCATCAAAACCAAAAAGCCAAACTCATTCCTATACCTCTTCAATATTTCTCCTTTCTAAATAGGCTGAATGATCCTAAATTCAAAGGAAAAGTACCAGCGTTCTCTTCGTGTAATCTCAAAATAACTCTGCAGGCCAACCCACATTCATTAGATGAATGGAAGGTATTAGCACATCTATTTAGGGTGCATCTTTATGTGCATTTGTGGCTTCTTTAGCACAAGCATACACCACAGTGATGATTTGGTTTTGTGCTTGTGTTGATGTGAGAAATGAAATTTTATGAACAATATTGTTCAGTGTTCCTTGAACAAAGTTTAGATTGTTATAATCCTTGCTGGGATTTGAAGGTTTGTTAGACCTAGTATATTCTCATGATGTAGATTTATTAATTAAGTTAGTGAAACTGGCACCTCCCTGTCAACATATTTTCATTACCAAATTTCTAAATGCTATAAGAAAAAGGTCGAGCAAGCTTGCAGTGAGTGAACTCCAGTGTTTTTGCTAAGGCAGAAGCCATGGTTCTTTCAAGTCAAATTTCTAGTGCTACATCTCTCAGGGTACTTCAAGACTTATTCTCTCTTTATTCCTCACTTAACGATGGAAAGAATGATTTGGTACCAACTTATAGATATCATGATGAAAGTGTTATTATAATCACGAGTCTAAATTTATTTTTTGAACTTCTATGGCAACAATTGGGTCTTTGCATCAGTAAGATAGAGAAATTGGTCATCTTCATTGTCTACTGTACCTTGTGTGAGATTTGAGTGAGATTCTGGGTGAGTTTCTATAAATTAGACCTACTTATCGAGCTGACTGTGCTATTATTTATTCTCAAGCACTTAATGATGTGATTCCTAATGGATAGAAATAATACCTTGTGAATTTATTAAAATCAGACTCCTAGACATGCCTTCTTCTACTTATGATTTGGAAAGCACATATAACCTAATCATTATAAACATCAAAACACAATAGCCAAACTCATTCCCATACCTCTTCAATATTTCTCCTTTCCAAATAGGTTGAATGATCCTAAATTTAGAGGCATGGTACCAACCTTCTATTCATGCAATCTCAAAACAACTCTGAGGGCCAACCCACGTTCATTAGATGAACATAAGGTATTAGCACATCTATTTAGGGTAGTCTTTATGTGCATTTGTGGCTTCTTCAACACAAGCATACACCACAGTGATGATTTAGTTTTGTGCTTCTATTGAGATGAAAAATGGCATTTTATGAACAATGATGCTCATTGTTCCTTAAACACAATTTAGATTGTTATAATCCTTGTTGGCATGTTAAGGTTTGTTATACGTTGTATATTCACATGATGTAGATACATTGATTAAGTTACTGAAACTGGCACCTCCCTGTTGACATATTTTCATTACCAAATTTCCAGATGTCATAAAAAAAGTTTGAGAAAGGTTGTAGTGAGTGAACTCCAATGTTTTTGCTAAGGCAGAAGCCATGCCATGTATATTCTCATGATGTCGATTTATTAATTAAGCTAGTGAAACTGGCACCTCCCTGTTAACATTTTCATTACCAAATTGTCAAATGCTATAAAAAAAAGGTTGAGCAAGGTTGCAG
Organism: Pinus taeda; assembly: GCA_000404065.3. NCBI lineage: Eukaryota > Viridiplantae > Streptophyta > Pinopsida > Pinales > Pinaceae > Pinus > Pinus taeda. The sequence goes on from APFE030860730.1 coordinate 61,686, forward strand.
TGAGTGAACTCCAGTGTTTTTGCTCTGCAAAAACCATGCTTATTTCAAGTCAAATTTCTAGTGCTACATTTCTCAGGGTACTTCAAGACTTATGCTCTCTTTCTTCCTCACTTAAAGAGGGAAAGGATGATTAGGTACCAACTTATAGATATCATGATGAAAGTGTTATTATAATCACGATTCTAAATTTATCTGTTGAACTTCTATAGCAACAATTGGATCTCTGCATCAGTAAGATAGAAAAGTTGTTCATCTTCATTGTCTATTGTACCTTGTGTCAGATTTAAGTGAGACTCTAGGTAATGTTCTATAAATTAGACCTGCTTATCGATTTGACTGTGCTATTATTTATTCTCAAGCACCTGAGTATGTAATTCCTAATGGATAGAAATAATACCTTATGGATTTATTAAAATCAGTCTCCCACACAGGCCTTCTTCTACTTATGTTTTGGAGAGTACATATCACCTGATCATTCTAACCATTCAAACCAAATAGAAAAACTCATTCCTATACCTCTTCACTATCTCTCATTTCCAAATAGATTGAATGATCCTAAATTCAGAGGCAAAGTACCAACCTTCTCTTCATGCAATCCCAAAACAACTCTAAGGGCCAAACCACCTTCATTGGACGAATGGAAGGTATTAGCAAATCTTTTTAGGGTGCATATTTATGTGATTTTGTGGCTTATTTAGGAAAAGCGTACACCAAAGTGATGATTCAGTTTTGTGCTTGTGTTGAGATGAGAAATGGAATTTTATGAAAAATGTTTCTCAATGTTCCTTGAACAAAATTTAGATTGTTATAATCTTTGTTGCCATGTGAATGTCTGTCAGACCTTGCACATTCTCATCATGTAGATGTATTGATTAAGTTGGTGAAACTGGCACCTCCTTGTTGACATATTTTCATTACCAAATTTGCAAATGCTATTAAAAAAAGGTTGAGAAAGGTTACAGTGAGTGAATTCTAGTTTTTCTACTGAGGTAGAAGCCATGCTTCTTTCAAGTCAAATTTCTAGTCCTTCATTTCTCAGGGTATTTCAGAATTTGTGCTCTCTTTCTTCCTCGCTTATTGAGGGAAAGGATCATTAGGTACCAACTTATAGATATCATGATGAAAGTGTTATTATAATCATGATTTTAAATTTCGTTGTTCAAATTCTATCAAAACAACTGGGTCTTTGCATTAGTAAGATAGAAAAACTATTCATCTTCATTGTGTAACGTACCTTGTCTCTTCTGATGCTAATGGATTTTTACTCCCTCTACCATGAGGCACACAGAAGATCTTGTCATATGTTGATGTATTTTTGTAATATGTGAAAATTTGTAACCTCATTAAAGGACACTTACATAGCTAGAATACACTAGTGCTACCTCTAGAGGGATAAAATCAGCTGCAAGTTCATCTGATTCCTCAATGCTCAAGACACTGACCCATTGTAACGGATACCTCAATGAGTTAAAACCTAATCCATGGACCATTGAAAAGTTAGATCCAACATTTAGTATTGTAATGAGAATATATGAAATACACCAACCTTATCCATGCATTCATAGCCAACATCTGACAAATACCTTTGTGAACTAGCCTTTAGTTTTTAGTAGAGATGCATGAGAATATATGAAATACACCAGTCTTATCTATACATTCATAAGCAACATTTGATGAACAAATTTGGCATCTAGCCTTTAGTTTTTACTAGAGATGCATGAAGCATTATATAAACACAATGCAATCTTTTGGGAAGTCCATTGAAATGTGGAACATTACTATGGAAGCCAAGTTAAGCATTGATTTTAGACCTTGCATGCACATTTCATGGATTTTGTAGTAGTGACATAAAAATGGACTAGCTTAGTTATATCATATATGTCAAATATATTTTAACTCGAACTATGAAACTACCTTTTAAGATATAAACCTAACTAAATGGTCCAAACCTAAAACTGTGACCCTTCCTTGCAAATTGCATGTGCTACCAATTAAGAATAGCTAAATGGTTTTAGATTCAACATGAGAGTAATCTTATGGAGGAGCTAATGGCTTTAGAAAGTCACCACAAAATAGAGGCCAGTGGGTTAATCTCCTAAACAAGGTGTTTACATAGTCTACTGAGAGGTACATTTTGTATCAGGATAACCCATAGACTGATATATTTTTATGAGGAACCTAAAACATGGAAAATGTTTGGTTAGGTAGGAATAGAACTTGTCAATTTGGTCTAGCTTGAGTGATTAAAAGGGAAGGTTGTTAGGCTCTCCACCATTTCATGGATTGATATAGTGATGAGACAAAAGAGGCTCTCTCTTGAGACTTGAATAGATAATTCATAATAGTTGTGGTGTTGGTGCATTAACTTAGCCAGAAAATGCCAAAACTCTATTGATGCATACAATTTATTATTGAATATACACCAGAGTATCCCATAGTCATTAAATATTAAATGCATGGTTTTACCAAGGAGGCCTAAACTTCTGAACACTGAAACTTTACATTGGTATGGTCAATCTACATGGGGAGAAATGAAACATTTTTTAACAAGATGCCAACAAAACCTGGACATTTTTGTGTGGAATTATTGCTTGGTACCTGTAGATTGCACAACAACCTCTATTGGCTGAGCCAGTAGGAATTGATCTCTTCAGGTGGATCTTCCTGGTACAAATATTCCTTTTCTTGTAAGACCTTGAAAGGGGTATATAGATTCTTGTCAATAGAATGCATATTCTTCTATATAGTTGTTTATTACGTAATCATCTAAACGAAAATTGATTAAATGAATATGTTTTAGACTGCCTCATAACTATATAGTTGCTAAGGCCCAATTATGATTACATGATCTTGGAAGATTTTGAGAGTATATAAACTATTAATGTATTATGATTTCTCTTGCAATGTTCTCAAGGAAACTGTTCTAAAAATAACAAAAAATTATCTTTTCACATTAAACAGAGATTGTTTTCCTTTAGAAACGAAGAGACATTGTCTTTACAATACCTTCTTTTGTTTGTGGCATGTAAGGAGATCTTGAGAGTAATCTAGAATAGGAAAACTAGTTGGTCATCTTGTCATAAAGGTGAGTAACTGTTTCGTCACTAAATTTTAAGCGTACCACATTCTTTTAAGAATGTTGGATTCCAAAATATCGAAGGCTTCAACTACATTAATTATGTCATAGAAGTTGGAAGAACCAGACATGTCATGGATGTGTAACTGTTAACATTATGAAGATGATAGCATGTGTGTCTTTCAAGGTACATTACCAATCATAGTGCAAACAACAAATTTTACTAGTAATATAGATAATCGAGCATGGATATCAATCAAGCCTAATTAGTCTCACTTTCTTGGTAACGAGACGAGGCTTGATGTTTTCCACCCTGTTTTCCCCAAAGAAATTTATTCTAGCAGGAAACATTATTCATTACTTTCCCATTTTACAAGAAAACACATGGCAAAAAAAGGATTTCACACTTGGGAGTTTCTTGTAGGATAAAGGGAAAGGTGAGTGGGTATCTTATGAGTAGCTGCATTGGTCTAATTAGCATTATGCCACTTTTCATATTGGCCTTCACAATAGACAATCACCATTACACTTTGCTGATTTGTGTTAAAAAGAAGCATAACACGAAATAGATTTCTTTTGAAACACAATGTTGTTGTTGGTAGTATGCTTGTATTTGTGGCACATGTAAAGCTTACATGTGGTAAATTTCTTTCACCTTATAATATTTTTATTGGAAATGTGCTTTTGTATGGACTAGAAACTATGCTAGATTTCTTTTGCTTTGAAATATTGTTGTTGTCAATTTGGTTGTTCATGATAAAAGGAAATCTAGAAAGTGTTAGATTTCCTTCACCTTGGCAATGCTATTGGAAATGTTGTGATTGTGTTGGGCTAGAAGTTGTGCTAGATTTATTTTTCTATGCAATATTGTTGTTTTCAATTTGGTTGTTTATCATAGAAGGAAATGTAACACGGGTTATATTTCCTTCACCTTGGTAATGTGCTTTTGTTTGTGACAGAAGGAAATATAGCATACACTAGATTTCTTTTGGCATGAAATGTTCTTTTTGGTAGTATTCTTGTATTTATGCTACACGTAAAGCTAGCATGTTTAAATTTATTTTATCTTGCAGCGTTGTTATTGGAAATGTGATTGTGTTTGTGATAAAAGCTGTTGGATTTTGTTTTCCCTATAATGTTATTGTTGGCAATGTGCTTTTGTTTGTCCTAGAAGTAAATCAAGTGTATGCTAGATATCTTCCACCCTGCAATGTTGTTTTTGGCAATGTGAATGTGTTTGTGCTAGAATAAACTCTAGAATGTGTAAGATTTCTTTTACTTTGAAATGTTTTTGTGAGTAATATGCTTCTATTGACATTAGAAGCAAATTTAGGATGTGGTGTGTTTCCTTCACCTTATAATATTGTTATTGGCAATGTGCTTGTGTTTGTGCTAGAAGGAAATATATCATGTGCTAGATTTATTTGACCATGTAATGTTTCTTCTAGCAATATGCTTATGTTTGTAGTAGAAGGAATGGTATTGATTGTTAGTTTTTCTTTGAGGAAAAAATGTTTAATTACATACAATATGACTACAATACTATTTTAATTTTTGCATCTATATTACATTCTTCTAAGTTGTGTGTTTTTGAAAAAATATAAAGTCGCACTTTACATGGTTCAACCCTTTAATTACAAGTTACTATTTAATTGTTGTTATAGAATAGATACAAGCTAAAATGGAAAATATAATTTTAGCAAAAGGGGACTATGTTTATCTCCTTATTAATGATCAAATAATTGGGCTAGGAAGGGTTGAATGTATAGAGTCTCGAACTTATTATGTTGGAGAGAGGGTTAATGTTTGTTATGTTACAATTTTGATCATCGATGTCACTCAACCACGTTTGATTGATGAGGATGTTAATGAAGGGGACATACATCCATGGAAGATCATGGACTTGAGACACAACATAGGTAAATCAAAATATTGAAGCATGTGTTATATATTATTGATAGTATAATAATTTTTTTTTATTAGTAAGTACTAACCTTATTTACATTCGTTTATAGGTGCAAATATTTCTTCTACATTTTTTATTGGAAACAAGGTATATCTTCTGTAACATGGAGTGAAGGTGGGAAAAGGCTCCATATTCAATATAGATCTTGGGCATAAAGTGCATGGAAAGATGGTAAAGAAAGGATGCACAGTGGTTAAAATTGAGAAGGTGTTAAAACATAATGCTCCTCTACCACATCCAACTGGATTTGAGCATACACTTGGGGGTGCAATGGAATCTTATGAGATTTGACCAAAATCAGATTTGGAGCCTCATTGTCATGATCATGCCATAAATATTCCCCAAGATAGAGTTAGATTCATATGTACAAAGGTTTCTCTTACAAATGAATGCATGGCAACAAACATGTGCATTGCCAAAGGAATGCTAGTTAATGTCCGTGAAGATGACATTGTTGAGGGTGAAACACTAGGTGAAATGGAGTTTGGTGTTTTTATAGAAGAGATAGATGGAAATTATGAGATATGAAAAATCGGGGATAATTCTATACACTTTTTGGTTAGATGGCCAATAAATAAGCTGGTGGACAACAAAGGTGTGACATTAAGGTTCAAGGAAAAGTTCAAGGAGCCACCCAAGGAAATGGTGATATGGGATGTTATAGAGGACACAAATCCCTTAAAAAAATGGGATGGGTACCTTTGTAATGAAAAAAGAATAAAATCAATTGATATGCATGTAACAAGGCCATAAAAAATGATTAAATAAGTTGTGGCTACAAAAAGAATTGTAAAATGTCAACAAAAATAGATTAATAGGAAGAAATTCGACTTTTGGCAGCAGATGTATGTTGTAGAAAAGATTGTCTTCAACATGTGGATAGGAAGGCCATTGTATCTAATGGAAGGGTTATGAGACAATTAAAGAAAAATAGTATTAGAAAATTTGTCTTGAATTCACTCATGTCAAACATAATCATGTCAAAGGGCCATGGCCTACCATCTATTGCTAGGAATGTAAAGGACATGAGATTTAATGGGAATATTATTTGTAATAAAGCATGGTATAAGATACATAAAATTCCTCAAATCACATTATATAACTACCAATATTATTTCCAACATGGACAGATCAAAGCTATTGATGGCAACACCAACATATGCAAAGCACGAGCTCACACAGTGGCAGCCATAGAAATATTTCACAAAATTGTAATGGATAATTCATATTTTTCACCAAACCAAACATGCCAAGTTAAAGAATATGGAACATTTTCTCCTTTAAGATTGCTTCCTTCGACCTACACACACAATTCTTTGTTAAAAGAGATCAATGAGGCTCTTCAAAATCTCAATTACCCATCAATATCATAGTGAACAATGAACAAGATCTAGAATACTAAGTTTCAAGATGTGGCATTTTCAAAGAAAACCAACTTCAGTAAATGCAGTGAATGTATTTTGTTGAAAGCATAAATGAAGTCAGCAACTACAAAACAGTTGGAAGAAAAGGCACCAGGTAGGTTGAATAAACATAACAAGATTGTTATGTGTGGAAGATATTGCTACTATGCCCATAGAATTATGCCAGAGTAGTTTCCAAAGGATTATTTTAGCATTATCCATGATAAAATGGAAAAAAAAAAACTTCAATTGCAAGGCTACGTGTCAAATCAAAATCTATTGTAGGAACAAATTTAGGTTTTTCATTGACATGTATGCTTACACATGGGCATAAGGTAAGAGGTTTTGGTCATTTTTGCCTACCGTTTGTCCATATGGGATCACAATTTACTATTACATTCCTTGCAAAGTTCTTAAGGGACCTTGAAGACCCAAAAATGGATATGTATGGTGATCTACTCTATGAGAGTGGAATTTCAAGAAACCCACTTACAAATGCATTACTTGACACCTCTATTTACCCAAAATATGAAGGGTACAAGGATAATTTTATATCTCATTGAAGTTCAAAAAGTCAAAATGTTGATTTTAAAACTCGTCCTCCACATTTCTTGTTACAGATGGACGATGTAGCAAGTTATAATAATAATGACTACATTTTCATGTTTTTATCACTTTTAACTACACTTGGTGTCTTCATCACTATTGAGTTTTGGTTCTTTCCTCTGGGGCACACCCATGAAGACATAGATGTAACCTACAGAATAATGTCTTCCAACATAAAAATTAAATATATTTATTCTTTACCTGAAATGATGGATACATATCACATAATTGAAGAAAATCGAGTTTTTTCACCTACATTTATTGACAAGGTCTATGACTTTAAAGGTTTCCTTAATGGATACATCAACGAGGGAAAAAATGCATTAGTTGGGCATCTTAATGTCCAATACTTCCAATTTCTTGTACTCAATGACTTTACAGTACTAATGTATAAAGAATTAATTAGAGATATTGAGTGGTCAGAACTAGTTGAGTTATGGAATATAGATGATGAAGGTCAACCTATAATTTCCATAGGGAAGCCATCTTTCTTAGGTTCCAAACATAATTATGTCTATTTAAAAGAACTTAAGGAAGGGATAACATCGTACATAAAAACATGGAAAGACACTATTGCGAATGAGGATTCACCAATTGTTACAGAGGAATGAAAAAATAAAGTAGTGTATTGGGAAAAATTTCTTGATACATTATATGGAATTTATAGTACCATAGAATAATAGATGGAAGTGATTAATCCTATGAGGATTTCTAGCCCAAGGCAAGGCACATTGTTGATGTTGATCATAATGCACTCCAGGTAATCTCAATTATTTATGGATGGAGATTTTGATAATGCGATAAATGAACCAGTATATGTTGGACCCAAATGCAATAAGCCAAAGCCAACATTCAATCCAATGATTCATGTTGAGAAAGGAAAGATGTTTCTAGTTAGATTAGGAGATCAGGATTTGGAAAAATCCATCTCAGATATCTTTAGGGATAATGAACGTGAGAAACTTCATGTAAAGGTTGACTGGTGGAAGCTTGTGTCAGGGAAATACAATGGAAATTGTTTTAGAGAAATATTGGCTACCAAATCTTGATGACACAGAAGTTGGCTTTATTCCAATTAATACCATAGTGTGGGAATGGATGCCAAAGGAAGAACATTGAAAGAAGATCAAGATAAATAAATATGGTGTAGAAGCCATTCTTGATCTACTTGAGTGAATATCTTAAGAGTAGGTTTATATTATTCATGAATGTAATTTTTTTTGAAGGATCTATTAATATACATTAACTTTTCCATATTTGTTGTATATCAAATATTCTCTTCATATTCTTTTTTGAGGAGTTTTATATTATCTAATGTTTCAATGTTGTTATGTGTTATACAAATTACATGAGAATGGCATAAAATATTTAAGTTTTCAAAGCTTTACTTGACCAACAAGACTTCTCACCATATCAAATATGCATAATCAAATTCAACAATTCACTTCAAAACATCTTCTAAATTGGGTCTCTTAAAACAACAGTGGAGTACCTAATTAGTATTCTATTTAATATAAGCCAGTTAAACACTTAATTAATAAATTTTAGACACTTGATATAATGTTTGAGGTGATTTTTCCTTAATTTTCCTTATTACAAGTAATATAAATCAAATTTGCTATTTTATTGCACTCTAACTTATAAAATAAAATAAAAATTGATAGTTGAACAACACAACTAGAATTGTAAGATATTTCCTCTTATAGATTTTGAAGTGGTGCCAACATTGTACTAGTATAATTAATTTGTAATCAACGTAGGAAAAGTAGTTAGTGTCAATTTAAAATGGTCAATAATAGTAAGAAAAACAATATTAGTACATTGTTAAATTACTTTATAGGTAGGATTTTTTTTACAAAATCTATTATTCATGACTCAAATTTAATACATAAATATAAATGTTAATGATAATAGAAATAATGTAAGGAACGATTTAGATGAATGTTAATATTTTCTTTTCAATATAATATCCCTAAACACTATAGGAATAAAAACTAAACATTTGTAATAAATATCTTAGTCAATTTTCTCACTTTCTTGCTGTATTTGAAAATAATCAAATTGTACTACTTTGTTACTATTCTAATTCATGAGATTAGTCATTGAGATGAGAGACTCATTTTACATCCCACTATGGGGGGATGCATAAGTTTGCCTATGTGTTTGTGTCCCTTCAAAATAAAAATAAAAATATTCTAAATAGAAAAATAAAAAAATGAATATGTTTTAAAGTAATTAGAAATTAAAAAAAAATGTGTGAATTAGATGTTTAAATCTTATACTTTTCAAAAATATTTCAGCTAGGGATATAGAGAAACTATTTGAAGATTTATGTTAACTAATTTATTTCAATATCAACTTCGTATATATATATATATATATATATATATATATATATATATATGTTGTTAAAAAATTTATTTGGTCGTATATATACTCAATTTAGCATTCAAAAATACAGTTTCAACAATGAAAAATAATGCATTGTATCTTTCACTCTAAAAATGTTTGCACGTGAAGACATTTGATCCCTACATCTACGCTTAAGATGGATCTATGATGGTATGTATATGGTATGTATTGGACACATTACTATTATCATTTGTCCTTAAAAAACTTTATACTTAATATATAGCTTGCATATTAATCTATTATTCATTAAGTAAGCCTCAATCAACTTTGTTTTTAACATAAAAGTACAAATAATAAATAAATTATGCTACAACAGACATTCAACAGTTAATTTGATCCTAAAAAAATATTCTCTCCTTAACTCTAAAATGGTGAACACTTCCTACAATATTATGTAATGATGATGGTGATAATGATGATTATCATCCACTAAGACCAAATATGGTATATAAGAAGGTAAAAAGATTTTACCAAAAGATATTTGGAATTTTATTGGAATGCTCAAAAAGCAATAAAATAAGTGTTTCAAGATCATAATAATTTTGTTTAGTTAAACAATCAAGAAGATTGGTAGCATCAAAAGTATTTTGAAATTTAATTCCAATATAAGTTTAATTTAATTCCAATATAAGTATAAACTCGATGATCTATGAGATTTTTTTAATGTTCAACCATATTACTAGTGTTGCAAAGGTGATAGATTTTTACATTGTGCTAACATTCTCTTAGTAATAATCATAATTTAACACACATATGATATTTACTAAATCCGATTATAATTAAATGGGTTAATAATATAAACATACACATCATTATTTTCATAAAATAAACTTAATAAACTTATCTTTTAATATAAACCATAAAAAAATATTAAAATAGATAACGTAAGGAATCCAAATTAAGATGTGAAAGTTTTGCTTTTGCAAGTTTATGTAAATTTGTTCTATAAATTTTATCATGATAATTTTTACACAAAAAATGGTGAATATCTACATTAAAATTAGTGAACTAAGTGACTTTATAATTCCTCATTTTGAAAAATCTTAGTCTAGTTAAAGTTATAAATAATGGTATATATTGGACACATTACTAAGATCATTTTTCATTAAATAACTTTATACTTAATACATTCTTTCATATTAATCTTTTATTCATTAAGTAAAACTCAGTCAACTTCCTTTTAACATAAAAGTAAAAATAAATTATAAAAAAATAAATTAAGCTACTAGTGGCATTCAACATTCAATTTTATCCTAAAAAAAAAATCTTCTCTTCAGCTCTGAAATGGTGCAAACTTCCTACAATAGTATGTAATGATAATGTTCATAATGATTATTATCTTCTAGTAAGACCAAATATGGTATATAAGAAGGTAAAAACATATTACTTAAAGTTATTTAAAATTTTATTGTTATGCTCAAAAAGAATTAAAAAAAGTGTTTCAAGATCATCATAATTTTGTTTAGTTAAACAATCAATAAGGTTGGTAGTGTCACAAATATTTTGAAATTTAATTTCAATATTAGTATAATGGATGATTTATGAAAGTTTTTTAATCTTCAACCATATTACTAGTGTTGCAAATGTGATAGACTTCTAAATTGTGCCAACATTTTCTTAGTAATAATAGTATCTTAACACATACATGACATTTACTATATCAGATTATAATTAAATGGGTTAATAATAGTAACATACACATCATTATTTTCATAAAATAACCTTAACAAACTTATATTTTACTATAAACCATAAACCATAAAAAATATTAAAATAGATAATGTAGGGAATCCAAGATTAAGTTGTGAAAGATTTTCTTTTGCCAGTTTATATAAATTTGTTTTATAAATTTTATCATGATAATTTTTACACAAAAAATGGTGAATATCTACATTAAAATTAGTGAACTAAGTGACTTTCTAATTCCTCATTTTGAAAATATTTAATCTATTTAAAGTTATAAATTCTAGATCCATAGAGTACTTCCAAATTTAATGAAATATGTGTTTTAGGTGCCTCTCATTATTTGTCACCACCATTTCATACTATAGTAGTGATGATTAGTGCATTATTTTCCCTCTTCTGTATTATGTTGATTCAATGATTCAGGTGCCATGTTACATCAGATGGTCTACCATTTTTTGAGGCACTTTTACATGTCTTTAGATAGATGTCGTGCATTGAGACATGGGAGGGAGACCTTCCCTTTCGCTTCTAGTATTTGTTATTTATCTTTTGAGAGGTTTCCAGAGATGACGCCTAAAATTTTCCATCACCCTCCTAGGTCAATCATTGAAGCTCGGATGCACATGCGGGGGAATTTGATGCTTAAGAGGGGCCTCCAAAGCTTCCGACCAAGATTTCTCATGAGGCACTTATGTTACCGACTAGTGAAGATGACCATGCATTTGTCACATTGGCACTGTCATACATGGGGATGGATTGGATTGGGTGTCCCTACATCTTCTTTATAAGAGTTGAGCCTCAAGATGATAGAGGTAATATTAGTGTTTTCTTTTAATTGATGAACTAGTTTCATTTTCTTATTTTAATGAATTATAATAAAATTTAGTCTAACGTGTTACTTAACGTGGTTTATTAAATAAGTTAATAAACTTATCTAATTATTTATCTATACTATATAATTTGTATATATCAGCACATTCAATGGGGATGTTCCTCCTCCCCCACTAGATGTTGGAGGAGATGAGGAGACGGGTGAGGCCACAGAGCGTGAGGCACAGCCTCAAGGTGGCATGGGCATTTGGGGCCATATGTCTATTCTGTGAGTTCGAATGTACTACTGCGATAGATTGGCCAAAGTTTTGTTTTATGTGGAAGTTCGCACTACGCAACCTCAATATATCATCATGTATCCTAGTTTCATGGGTCTGTGGAGCGATTCTTCGTAGGAGATGATGTCCCTTATGCAGGATATCATCAAAGCTAGTAGGGTACGGATAGCGTTGAGGGATGCACGGAAGCATCATGCAACAACAGATACATCAGATGAGAGTGGTGAAGATGATGATCAGAGTGATTATGATCATCACAATGACGAGGGTGGTGATCATGATGCTTCTGGTAGTACCATTGCATCAGATCATGGTCATCAGGGTGGCAGTGATCCTTCTAGTAGTACACCTTCTTGTCAGTCACTTGATGATGAGATGCCAGAGCTAGAGGATGTGCCTCACACTTAATAGAGGAGACCAACTACCTCCTCCTCTGCCTCAGAATTTTCTAGACCGCATTTAGGGCACAGACATAGTTGACCATCCATCGTCTTCCACTCATGGATACCATCCACCTCCTTCTCCACCATAACTAAGTTCGGTAGATGTTGATCGTGAAATAAATGACCATCCATTGTCTTCTACTATAGACGAGCCTGACACTATATCTTTTTTATTATAAATTTGATTACGCTTATTTGAATTGATATAGTTATTTAACTTGTTTGTGTGTGTGTGTGTGTGTGTGTCTATATATATATATATATATATGGTGAATTATTTTCATTCATGTTTATGTACTCAATTTATATGTTGGTGTTTATGTGTATATTGTTAGGTCATCTTAGATATCTTCATCTGTAGATAGATGTGTATGTGAATATCACAGTTATTTGACATGATATTTATATTAATTTGAGGATGTGTCTCATGATGATGTTAGGTTAGAATGTTTGTTGTGTTAAATTATTAGATTTGTGTGCTAGCTAATGATATTTATATGTGCTAGATGTATATATTATTAGATGATGGTAGTGAATTAGAATGTGTATCTTAGATGATGTTTATGATTGTTAGATGGTTATCATCATGGTTTTTATTTTTATGAAATAATATTTATTATAGATTATGTATTGGTAAACTTATATCAAGATTATATATAATTGCATCAAAAACAACTTATTTAAAAAAAATGAAAACATAATTTTATATATTACAAATCTTAGTATGATTGAAACTATGATTGTAAAATTAGGTTGTTATAATAGGCAAATATGGATTTAAGCTAGTATAATATATATGTTGCTTACATTGAAATATTTTATCTATAGTTCATGTTCTCCACATTAAAACGTTAAAGTATTCCCCCTCATAATAGTTTTTGTATGTATACATTTAATAATTCTTATTATTAATATTTTGTAAAATATGACGTATCAAATTCATATTAAACATTGAAAATTTTACATATATCCCTCATACATTGAATTATAAAGAAACTTTTAATGGAATATGAATTCTCTCAATCCTTTTAACTAAAGTGAAAATATAAGAAAATTTTCAATATAAATTACTTCGCTTTTGTCTATATAAATTATCTATAAAATCATGTTATTTAATATGGAAAATATTTTACTTATGGTTGTGAGTATAATAACCACCCATGGAGTCCACTACCCCTCATACTCTTTACCGTGGAGTTGGCTCTATAGTGAGTCTATTTTATATTAATAAATGTTCAACTAAATCTTAATTTTAATCCAGTTTCTTCAGCCCCAAAATTCATGTTGCGCGAGACAGGTACACATACTTGGAAAAATGACTCTATCTCAGCATCCTAATATCAATATACATAAAATATCAGTACGCAAGTGTGACGTTCATTTCACAAAACTACTTCGCTATGCCTCTCACTCAAACACAAGGGCTCAGATAAAAAAAAATTATGTATTGATTAAATTTTAACATTTTGACTAAGGTTAAATATTGATTCCTCATACCTTGAATGACGCAGTTCAGTAGGGCATCATCATTGAAGAATATATCTAGAATAGTGGACCAAGAAGGCCATCCAAATAGACAAGGTTAGGAATGTCTAGTCGAAACAATATAAATCACAATAATTTTCATAGGGGACTAGTTCATAATCATCAAAACTCTCCAACGAGAAATAAAATTCCATTATATTGATATATATCTTAGAAGGCACAATATATTACCATGAAGGCTCATCATCCATTGCAGTATTGTTCTACAGAAAAACACCATGTTGTGCCATAGTATCATATACCACAACATTTTGGCTCCTATCAGCAGAGATCCAAACAAATCCCTAGTTCAACAACTAGTATGAGCCAAGCTTCTAAGAGCAAGTGTTGTAGTTGAACAGGTGCACGCTTTGAATTGGATTTCCCTTAGAAAATATGTATTTCAAACAAAGCTAGGCCACAAGCCACAGTGGGGGAATTGGGAAAGGCTAATCACATCCATGTGATAGCGAATAATCCTCAGGATGAACACAAATCAACTATACTTGAGATGACAGGTAATATTGATGGTATAAGTTTTTTTTTTATTTTGATAAATTCAAGAGCTATTGAATATTTTATTTCTTCAGTTGCATTGTAAAAAATTAAACACGAAGAAAATGCACAACATGATTATAGTCATGTAGGGATGGTGTGCAGGATGAAAAGAAATGTAGGTAAGTTTGTAAGGGTTTGTAAGGTGGATCTAGGTGTATGTAAGACAAAGGTTCCTTATATTCTATAGTCCTAGTACCATATGATGTAGTCATATGAATGGATTGGGTGGAATAGCATGAACTATTTTTAGAACACAAGGACAAAATACTACATTTCACCGATGATTAAAGTTGGAGAAAATCATTGATAGGAAGAAACCAAGAATGTCCCTAATAGGGAAAAATTTAAGGATGTGAGTTTATTTTAGTATTTAGAAACCTTAGCGAATCATACTAGTCACTAATATGCAACTTTTAAAATGTTTGATGATATTTTTATAAAAATATTTATAATTATAATTATTTTATATTTTTGTGTATAAAATTTTGGCAATTTTCAAGGCAAAATAGTTTTATACTACAAAATTTGGGTGAATCATTTTTATAAAAAATGGAAATTCACATATATATTTTTTGGAAAAAGTGTAAAAAATTAGTCCACCTACGAATATTAGCCCCTAAACTTCTCCCTAGTCGTAAAGGTTCATCTCGTCGATGCAAATAATGAAATATAGGTGAAATGGATGTCAATTGTTCATCGTTGCAACAACAAATGATAAGGGTGACTCGAAAAATATAGATAAACATCCAATTCTTGTTGAATTTGGGGATGTATTTATAGAAGAATTTCCTAGGATACCCCAAAAAATGAGATTGATCTCACTATTGACCTTAAACCACGAAAAGGACCTTTTGAAAAGGAAAGCATTGTAATTCAACTCTGGGGTTAGAGATACAAATACAATTAGAAGAATTATTGGATTTGCGGTTTATACGAGCCAGTTTACCTCCATGGGAATTCAAGCTTATAATTTTTGTTAAAAATAATGATGGGTCTTGGCTCTTGTCCATTGACTATCATCAGCTAAACAATATGAGAGATCCTTTGTCTCCTCTATGGCCACAACAATAGAATCAATCGTTACTGGTAAAATTCTTATAATATTTTCAGCCACTCTACTTTTTTTAAGTCTATCAGCATGAGATCTAATTTGTATAAAAAATTATTTTGTTGTCTCATTGATCTAGGTTATCTTTTGTTTATAGATGCATTAAAAGAATTACATATACAATTTGTAGCTTAACGAAAGAGAAAGTTTAAATGTGTACATGTGAGAGAAAGAAGAAGAAACACATAAGAAGACAAGAAGATAAGAACTTGATAATGGAGTTCATCCCTCCTGGACTATGTCTCCAGGCCCTACTAGATCAATGGGGAGGCCTTCATTCATTAAAAATCGCATCAAAATAATTTAGATTCATTAGTTACAAAAATGGAGCATTATACCTCCATGCTGAAAAATGCCTAAAAAGTGGAGAGCTCTATTGCAGAAACTGACACCACTAATGGATTCTCATAGCCGAGAGGTGAAAAATCCATATAAAACTTGCCCAATTCTGAGTCTAGGCCAAAATCACCTTCCTGTAAAAACACTGCTCAAGCAAGGTTCCACCAATGTTTCTCAGTTGCTCAGGGTTCCACCACCTAGTCTCAAAATTAGTCCCTGTTGATCTCTCCCTCCTAATGAGTTTAAATAAACCTGGGCAGATTATTCCATAATGTTGTTATGGTTTATTTTTATCAAAACCCATTTTAACATAACTATTTACCAAACTTACCCACCCTCACCCACCCTACGAAGCATGCTTAATTCAAGCTATACATTGGGGGCAGCGGGACCACCACGTGGCTGCCCCCAAACACCATATCTCCATATGTATCTTTACATCTCCATTCATGGAATGACCTGATCTAGGTGGATGTTGGTGGCCACCCACCTATCCCAGTTAGACCCCCACAACTGTCTCTTTAAGTTTTTTCCAGTTTCCTAAATTGTAGCACACTTTACTATTTTAACCGGTTTTTTAGGTCCTAAAATTCCAGAGTCGTTTTGAGGCCCTAAACAATGTTTTTTGGGAAATCTAGGGGAAACATGGGTCCATGGACTAATGTTTCCCTTCCCAAAGTTGTAGTGCTCAGATAGATCTTTCTAACGAGCTATTGTACACGTCAAACAGAGATCGTATGCCAAAGTTACGACCCCGGGAAGTTGATGTACCAACTTACCCAAAACGGGGCCCACAATTTGGTGTTTCATATTCTACGGTTAGGTTTTTGGAGGTGAAGGGTTTTCCATTTTTTCTCAACAATAAATACGCCTTCGAGCCTCATTATAACATAGTTCAGTGGCATGTCGCCACCACATCTCTTCTCAGAGTTAAGCTACCATCGCCCTAGCTTGTTTATTTCCATTTCTAGTTGTAAGCATATTTCAGTATTTTCCATTAATGAAATGAAGCATTATTTCCACTGCATCTTTATGTATATGGTTAAATCTATATTTTTTTGTGCTCCTATTTAAATCTGGATTAGTGGTATCAGAGCGATCTGCTTTTTCTTTTTTCTTTTTTACATGTCCCCAATGAGGTCAGGATATAAGGAGTTAGGGCTTGAACTGGTTGAACCTTTGCAAGACTAGCCTCGCAAATCTCGACGGCCTCCCATGGTGGATGAGAAGAAATATGAGGGGCAATAGATCCTATCAAAATCTTCCTCGAAAAATCCCTCAAGCAATAAAGGAACGCGATGATGGATAGCTTTGCGCGGATTCTTCAGTGGCTACCCAGAGGCGATGGATCGGCTTCCAACATCTACTCTGGAAATGCCACACCCTTCAAGGTACAAGTTAATTTTGAAATCCCCATCTTCCAATATCATTTTTTCTCTTCTCAAAGCACCCCCCCACGTCAAGGACTAGTGGGAAACGTACTGCGAGTAGAAGGATGAAAGCACAGGCTCACTATTTTCAACTTCACCCACTTGGGATTCATTTAGGGATGCTATCAAGGAGTAGTACTACCTTGTCAAAAGTTGCAAGGACAAGTACATAAAGTGGAACACGCTGCAGCAGGGAAGGGACCAAGATATGTTGGAGTTCACCAACATTTTTCATATCCTTCACACATAGTCGGGTATCAAATATTCTGAGCTGCATTTGGTACTCAAATACCGCATCTACCTACAAAAATACATCCAGGAAGAGATGGAGTTCCTGAACATCTCATCGCTCAACATGGCATACCGATACGCTATCAAAATCGAGCAAAAGTTCAAACAGAAGAAGCGAGACTTTGGATCCGCAAATCCGAAGCCCAAAGGAAAAAGCCAAGGGGGGGTGGCCCAAGACAACCCATAAAAGCCACAAGAAAAGAACAACACCACGAAGCTGAAGAAGGACATAGGAAAGTGGTGTGAGTTCCACAAGAGTCCCACTCATAACACAAGTGAGTGTCGGACTAGGAAGTCACTGGTGGCCAAATTGAAGGCTTCAGAATTGGATGCATGTTCCGACCGTGAGTCAGAACCCGACAAGGGGAATGGCAAAGGGAAGTAGATCATTGATGTGGATCCCAGTGCCATTATTGCCACTGCCAAGATCTATAAAAGTGAGCCCAAAGATCCAGACTATGGGGAACATCTTTTCCACTCATAGATGTGGGTCAAGGGTTCGCTGCTACAATTCATTGTCAACAGTGGCAACCAAAAGAACCTCATTTCAGTAGAGGCCATGAAGCACTTGGGCCTATTGACTACACCACACCTGTAGCCGTATAGTATCGGGTGGCTTCACGAAGGACGATATCTCAAAGTTTTCCAATAGTTTCGCCTTCCCTACAACATCAAGCCCTTCACAAATGAGGTATTGTGTGATGTTACACCTCTTGATGTTTGTGATGTACTATTAGGCTAGCCATATTTGTGGAGGCGACATGTTGTGTATGAGTCAAGGCCTCACACTATCATTATGTCTTTGGATAATTCATTATATAGGATACCAGAGGTAGCCCCACCTACCGCCACCTCTTTGATCATTGCCAACAAAGGCAGCAAGCTCATCTCCCAGACTAGGAAAATCATTTTCTATTTGGTTCACTACCAATGTAAGGGGAAGATCATTGTTACATCCATGACCCTTGCAAAGGGTTCCTCCACGTAGTAGCAGCAGTAAAGGGATACGATCATGACAGAACACAAGAACAACTTCTGCTCACCCATAGGGGTACCACATAGGTTTTAGGTGTGTGACAAAGTTTGGTTGCATCTACAGAAAGAACGCCTTACAAGAGCCCATCAGAAACTCAGACCACTTTGACATGGTCCTTACACCAGTACCAAGGCTATGGGAAACAATGCTTTGAAGCAAAACATTCCTCCATTCCTTCTCTTTCACCGAGTCTTCAATATGGACCATCATCGACCATGCTTCCCACCATTTCTGGACACATTAGAGATTGCAGAAAAGCTCACAAGAGACCTAGGTCAGCGGAAGCTTTCTCATCTCAAGGAGGAACTCAAAGCAATGGGGACCATTGCTTCCTAAGGGGGGAGGAATGATCTAGGTGTATGTTGGTGGCCACCATCTATCCCATTTGGACCCCCACAACTATCTCTTTCATTTTCTTTTCAGTTTCCTAAATTGTAGCACAATTTACTATTTTTAGCAGTTTTTTGGGTCCTAAACTTCCGAAGCCATTTTGAGTCCCTAAACAATGTTTTTTGGGACATTTGGGGGTAACACGTGTCCATGGACCAATGTTTCCCTTCCCAAACCTATATTGCTCAAATAGATCTTTCTAACAAGCGTTTGTACGCATCAAACAGAGATCGTATGCCAAAGTTATGACCCCGGGAAGTTGATCTACCAACTTACCCAAAACGGGGCCCACAATTTGGCATTTCACCTTTTAGGGTTATGTTTTGGGAGGTGAAGGGTTTTTTATTATTTCTGAACAATAAATAGGCCTTTGAGCCTCATTGTAACATCGTTCAGAGGCATGTAGCCACCACATCTCTTCTTAGAGATAAGCTATCATTGCGCTAGCTGGTTTATTTCCATTTCTGGTTGTAAGCATATTTCAGTATTTTCCATTAATGAAATGAAGCATTTTTTCCGCTGCATCTTTGTGTATATGGTTATCTCTGTATTTTTTTGTGTTCCTATTTAAATCTAGATCATGACCATAGGTAACTTCATTGGGTTTCAAACTTTGCATCCACCATACTTTGGTTATGGTATGCATATTTGTTGGTTCAAACCTTTACCATGTATGGATCATAATGTGTTTTTTTGGATAAGATGTATGAACTATACTATATAGTTTGAATATTTGTTTTATACAGTTTTGTTTATCGTATATGTGATTTGTGATATGGTATATAATCTAACCATATTACATGTTTTGTTGCTTATGCAGGTTTAGGAGTTCATTGGAGGAATGCCAAGTGTCAAGCTTCCATGTGGGTCCCACGTGCTGACTAGGATTCCATGTGGCATCCTGTGGGCCCCATTTTTTCTCTGTCATACCAATCTTTGAAGAGCTCTATCTTTTGCAAACGAGCTCAGATTGACACCCCATTCATGCCATCGTGATCAAGAAGACGCACCCTCTCAGCTAATGCCATCAAATTCTCCTTTCCGCCATTTTGAATTTCGAGCCTTTATCCATCGCCTTGGTGTCTCGATATCCTCTTGGATCACTCATAATACTTCATGTATATTGTTTCAAAATCCCTTCTTAGAATTTTCAACTTTGTTATCATTACCTTTGTCATGCCTTGAAATGTTGTCTAGATAACATCCAATGCTTGCTTTGACTTTGTTGTTGTTGTATTCCTAGAAAAAATACTCTCATGCACTACTTGGAATATAAACAAGAGGGCTTTGGAGCCCTTCTTCCTTTTATCTCTCAGTAAATCTCCCTCTAGTTGTGTCAAGGAATTATATGTTGTTTCATTAGCTAGTTATTGGAACCCATACTCTAAAATATCCCATATATCATGAGAACAAAATAATGCCTTCATTGTGATTTTCCAATAATTGTAGTTCTTCCCATTAAATTGAGGAATATGTGGATTTTTCAAGCTGGTACTTGAATATGCCATTGCTCATTGATAGGAACCTTGACTCCTTGCCTAGCTGTAATAAACCTAATCTAATAAACTTATATTCATAAACCTTATGACTCATTCTACGTTCTATAGCTTTCACAACAACTACAAAATCTGGATCATTGTTACAAAGAACACAACCCACACCATTAGAGTTTTCTTACCAAATTAATTAATTTAGGACTAAATTACAAAGAAAAAATAAAGAGTAATTCAAGTATTCTCAATATAACACACTAAAGAATTCAAATATTTTTTATTGTTGGAAACAATACTAAGAGGGGGGGTGGTGAATCAATATTCAATAAACAATTGCAGATTTGACTAATGAAACTTGTATATAACTTCCAGATTTTAATGTAATTTATTCTTTAGATGTTAACCATTAATTTGTATGTCAGAACCATATAATAATAAACAGGAACAAGAAACATAGACACTGACACCAAAGAACACCAAATATAAGGTGGAAACCCAATGTGGGTGAAAACCACCTGCTGCAATATGTACTTATCTTCTTTCAAATAACTTCTTTTTACAATGATTTTGTACTGGTGCAATCCTTTTCTAGTACACAAGCTACAACCTGTAGAGAGCTACAACCCTCTCTCATTTTCCAGCTTCTCCTGGAAGGGAGATACAACCCCCTTAGCTCTTGTACTAGCTAAGATACTAGTACGTAGGTGTTGACCTACAAAAGGCTACTACCTTCTCTTTCATCCAAGGACCATGTTTTATAAATTTTCAAATTGGATCCAAAACATCAAGTACATGTGCATCACCCAATCTCCTTTAAACAAATAACTTCTCAGAATGTAGTAACCAGAAAAGAACACCAGTAACTAGACACCAATTTAAACCCAGATCTCTGCAGAAAAAGATAAAAGATAGCTAAAATATATTTTAGGAAAGGTCCACAACTTCATCGAAGGAAACCTGTGGATATCCGCACTTCTGCCGTGATGAGTATGTGCAACTCCGCACCTTCTTCTTCTTTGGTTCTGTGCACCTTCGCACCTACTTCGTTGACACTCTCTTCAGTAGATCTGACTTATAATGCTCTCGTTTCTCTTTGATCTAGATTCAACTATGTCTCACCAACCGATTATCAGAAATTCAAATATTGCTCTTCTTAAGATTTTCAACTCAACTGTAATTAGCCAAATGATCTCCTTTCCTTTTTATAGGTTAGGCCTCACTCAAAACCATGGACCAAAACCATTGAGAAACAATGCCACGGACCCAATAAATGGGTTCAACATTTTTTTTTTGGGATGCAATACCACGAACCAAAACCATAGGATCAAAAACTGTCGAACTAGTACCATGAACCAACCATAAGATTTCCCATGTGCTTGTGCTTTTCTCTGCATGAAAGTGCATGAAATTTTCTTTGCATGGAAGGAACTTTTCTCTGCATGAAAGTGCGTGAACTTTTTTTCTGCATGAAAGGAACTTTTCTCTGCATGAAAGTGTGTGAACTTTCTCTTCATGAAAGGAACTTTTCTCTACATGAAAGTGCATGAACGTTTCTCTGTATGAAAGTGCATGAACTTTAGGTTTGCACCTGCGGAACCAAAAAATAACTTTGCTGCACTATAATTTATCATCTGAGATGAGTGCGTTGCCATCAAGTACAACATGTGTATAATAATTCCAACAATATCCCCCTTTGGACTTGATGGAAACAACAACCAATCACTCTCCCCCTTTCGCATCAAGGGTAAAGGGGCGGACTACCATACCCCTCCTGAGTACCTACTAAAAACTCTGAATGAGCTCCCCCTTTGTATATGCTTTGTGATGAAATGTTGTCTCCAAGAACATGACTCCATACATCATAAGTAACCTTCCTATCATCAAGACTCATACATACATCCTTCTCCCATCCAAGTGGGAATACACAAGATAAACAAAAATCATTCATCCCAAGCATAGTGTGGGAACCAAAATAGGTCGTTACATGACCTTGATATGAAAAGAAGTACATGACATAGAGACAAGAACAACTATCATCAACAGAAACATCCTTCAAACCAGCACACATTGATCTACTCCACCAGAAAACTATTGAGAAATCAAAGCATGGACTTCTAAGATAATGCCAACAATGCATCATTAGAAGAATATATGCTCCCCCTGAACCTATGCCAGATGGTCTCTATCAGACCCATATCAGACTCTCTTCAACCAGATTTTGTCCCCACTGATTTCCTTCAAACCATCATATACGCGACTATATCTGCATAAACCGGCATATGTAAGCGGATCCTCCTCATGCAACTCGCGTAAAACCATATTTCTATGAGATAGAGAGGTTTCAACAACAAGATGATGCATCAACTACCCCTAGCTTCTGCCTGAGTTATTCAAATGTCTCCCTCGGTAGTGGTTTGGTGAAAATATTAGCAGCTTGTTCCTTGGAGGGAACATATTCCAATTTGACCTTTTGTTCCAGCACTTTTTCCTAGAGAAGATGATTCTTGATCGGTATGTGCTTGGTCTTTGAATGCATGACTGGGTTCTTTGAAATGCTGATTGCATTTGTATTATCACATAAGATGGAGATAGGTGGAGTACAAGTGATTTGAAAATCCTGCAAAGTTTGCATCATCCGAAAAGGCTGTGTGCAACAAGATGCAACAGCCACATATTCTGCTTCAGCTATAGATAAAGCAATCGAACTTTGTTTCTTGCTGAACCAAGATACTAATCTGGAACCCATAAAGAATGCACCACCACTAGTGCTTTTCCTGCCATCCACGCTTCTAGCCCAATCTGCATCTGTATAAGCATGAAGAGTGAGATCTACATCTCTAGGATACCATAGGCCATAGTTTTGAGTTCCTTGAAGATACTTGAAAATTCTCTTTACTGGTTGAAGATGAGTTTCCTTAGAATTTTCCTGAAATCTTCCAACCATTCCTACTGCACGCATGATGTCTGGACGGGTACCTATTAAATAGATCAAACATCCAATCATGGATCTATAGGTTGGTTGATGCACTACTGTTGATTCATCATTTGCACTAAGGTTGCATCCTGTGACCATAGGAGTACATACTCGTTTCGAATCTTCCATGCCATACTTCTTAAAGATCTGCTTAAGGTACCTGGTTTGAGATAAAAAGATACCACCTTTATTTTGTTGGATTTGTAAACCAAGAAAATATGTCAGTTCTCCAAGCAAAGACATTTCGAATTCCTTTTGCATCACCAAGGAAAATTTTTGGCTCATAGCTTCTTCATTGCTGCCAAAGATGATATCATCTACATACACAACAAGTATTAGCAATTTATTATTTTCAATTTTCATATAAAGATTGTTATCTGCTGATCCTTTTGAGAAACCTTGTTGATGAAGGTATTTGTCCACACGATAGTACCAAGCCCTTAGAGCCTATTTGAGACCATAGAGAGCATTCTTTAGTCTACATACAAGATTTGGATCATTACCAAGGATGAATCCATCTGGCTGCTCAATGTACACTTCTTCTTCTAAGTCTCCATTTAGAAAGGCTGATTTCATGTCCATTTGAAATACTTTGAACTTCTGAAAGCTAGAGAGAGCAAGGAACATTCTGATGGCCTCAAATCTAGCAACGGGAGCAAAAGTTTCTTCAAAGTCTATTCATTCTTGTTGAGCATACCCTTTACAAACAAGTTTGGCCTTGTTTCTAATCACTTCCCCATTTTTATTCAACTTGTTTTTGAAGATACATTTTGTCCCTATGACATTCTTATCTTTTGGTCTAGGAACCAACTCCCAAGTGTTATTCTTTTCGATCTGCTCAAGTTCTTCATCCATTGCCTTGACCCAACATTCATCTTTGCATGCCTCTCTTACATTTTTTGGTTCAGTGGAGGAAAGTAATGCCAAATAGCTTGAAGCTTCTGCAATTGTTCTTCCTGTTTGTATTCCAGCCTCTTTTTTCCCCAAAATTTGAGATTCTGGATGATGTTTTGAATGTACCTGGATGGAATCTTTTCTTCTATCCTTATTTGTTCTTCAAGCTCCTCATGGGTTTCTTCTTCATATGTTTCTTCTTCATCATGAATCTGATTTGATGTTGATGGATAGTCCTCATCATCTTTGAAATCTTCAGATCTTACCTGCCT